>JADRCD010160457.1:12748-26004 GCA_019843815.1 Montemys delectorum | reverse complement strand
CATAGAAAACTTTGACACAACAGTCAAAGAAAATGCAAAAAGCAAAAAGGTCCTAACCCAAAACATTCAGGAAATCCAGGACACAATGAGAAGACCAAACCTAAGGATAATAGGTATAGAAGAGAGTGAAGACTCCCAACTTAAAGGGCCAATAAATATCTTCAACAAAATTATAGAAGAAAACTTCCCTAACCTAAAGAATGCGATACCCATGAACATACAAGAAGTCTATAGAACTCCAAATAGACTGGACTAGAAAAGAAATTCCTCCCGTCACATAATAATGAAAACACCAAATTCATTAAACAAAGAATTTTAAAACCACTAAGGGAAAAAAGGGTCAAGTAACATATAAAGGCAGGCCTATCAGAATTATACCAGACTTCTCACCAGAAGCTAGAAGATCCTGGGCAGATGTCATATAGACCCTGAGAGAACACAAATGCCAGCCCAGGCTACTATAACCAGCAAAACTCTTAATTGCCATAGATGGAGAAAACAAGATATTCCATGACAAAACCAAATTTACACAATATCTTTCCACAAATCCAGCCCTACAAAGGATAATAGATGGAAAGCACCAACATAAGGAGTAAAACTATACTCTAAAAGATGCAAAAAAAAAAAAATCTTTCAACAAACTAACACAAACCTAATTCCACCTCTAACAACAAAAATAACAGAAAGTCACAATTACTTTTTCTTAATATGATAATATGAAAAATAATATTACCAACATATCCTAATTGATTGAAATCCCAAAATATGAGGAATTAGAAATTTGTTGGCTATCATCTACTGGTCTCTCTAAGTTGATAATTGGAGAAATAGATCCAACATTGTACAATCCATATACACTTTCTGTTTGTTTGTATGTGATAGTGTCTTGCTGTGTACCACATAATGATCTTGAAATCAGGCTTCCCCTGTCTCAGACTCTCTATTAGTAGGATTGTTTATTTGATGTTTTTATACTATACTATGGTTTTCAGAAAAGCTTACATATTTCAAAAGTTTATACAGCCAAAAGAAATGTAGACAATTACATTTGGGAGGTGGCTTGGAAGAGAACAACAAATAGTGAGACTGAATACTTTGCTTCATGTTTGTAACTATTGTATCAAGTTTGAAGAAGAGGACTTTATAAGTTACTCTTTCTTTGAGATGAATCCTTTGCAAAATCATCACAGCCAATGAACCAGATTCTTACCCTCACCTAATATCTGGGCCACCCTCCAAGCAGAACCATTGTTCACTGAAACAGTTGTTGGATGACTTCATGGATAGACCATCTTAATACACACACCATTTTTTAAATGAATGCAACCTCTTCCCTGTGGGCTGAGAATGAAGACAATCACTCAAGTGAAATAGCTTTGACCATAGCAGGAAATCTGTATCCAAAATCATGCCTATAATTCATTTCTTGGTACAGCAGAACTGTCAACTCTTAGCAACAATGGAGGTAAAATCCTTTGATGATGTGAGGGTCATTGAAGTACAGCCTTATTACAATGAAATCCAATGTCTAAAAATTGTTCTTATTTTGGGCTTGTAGCACAATAAAAGCCAAGATTTTTAACCTCTACTAAAAACAAACCAAACCAAACAAAAAAAAAAAAAAAACCAAACAAACAAAAAGACTTTATCTATTTATGTTCATTTAAAAAATACTAGTAGTATTTTAAAATATGCAGTTAATATGTTTGGAGCTATTTAAAATTTATATTGAGAAAAACATATGTATTTCAGTATTGCTGTAGACAAGTATCTATATAAGACTGATCAATTGGTTGTTTTATATCAAATTATTTTTAATGCTCGTTTTTATTGTTACAATATTTTATAAATTTTAAAGAATATGACAAAATAGAAAAAACGAAAGGTTAAAAAAAAAGGTGGAATCTCAGGGTTGTTTTGATTTGACTTTCGTGATGACTAAGGACTTTGAACATTTCTTTAAAGTGTTTCTTGGTCATTTGAGATTCCTCTGTTGAGAATTCTTTTTAGCTATGTACTCTATTTTTAAATTGGGTTATAAGGTTTCTTGGAGCTTAATTTCCTGACCTCTTGATATATTTTGGATATTATCCATCTATGAGATGTAGGCTTAGTGAAGATTTCCTTCTAATCTGTAGGTTGCTGGATTGTCCTATTCATGGTATCCTTTGCCTTTACAAAATCTTTTTATTTTCATGAAGTCCCATACATCAGTTGTTGATCTTAGATCCTCATGGAGTAAAATATGCAGTTATTTACATGTAAAGTATCATTAAAAAGAAAAATCATGATTATATTGTAGTTATCTTTTAATGTAATTATTATTCATAAACTATCATTATCAGTATTTTATTTAAAAAAAATCAATATTTAATGATTTAAATTTTAAACAACTGCTCCAGATTTCCTTATTTCACTCAGTAATCACAGGTTCATGGTACACTCAGGTAGTTAGTTACTTCAGATTCCCAACCAGTTAGTTTAAAGCTGATGATTGAGAGCATAAACTCAGATGTTTGTAGTTAACAAAAAAACTGGTAATGCATGACTACTTTTGTTAAAATTACTTCTTGATACTTTTAAAGAGACAATTGAATCTATTAATGATTTCTTTCACAATTTCAAAATGTCAGTATTACAGATAAAAATCATAAAAACCATTATCATCATGACTATTTAAATGACTTTTGAAAAGTAGATTTCAATAATATCTTTTGTTGTTTGAGAGGTGCATATTTTGTGTAAAGAAGCTGTTTTTCTCTGTTTTAAAAATGTACTCTTCTCTCATGCAATGCTTCTCAACCACAGCCTCCCTCCCTTCTACTCCTCCTATATTCCTCCTCCTCAAATAAACTCTCCACCCCCAAATATACTGCTCCATTCTTTGCCTTCAGAAGGCAGCAGATCTCCCAGGATATCAGCATAAAACGAGGTAACAAGATGCAACAAGACTAGGCAGAATTCCTTATATCAAGTCTGGGTAAGGCAACCCAAAATGGGAAAAGGGTCCCAGGAACTGACATAGGCGTTAGAGACCTCTTTATCCATTGTAAGGAGTCCAATAAAACTCTTACGCCAAACAAACACACCATATACACGGAGGACCTAGTGTAGACCCATGCAGGCTCTGTGATTGTCACTTCAGTCTCCATTAAGCCCTGTGAGTGCTACTTAGTTGATTCTGTAATCTGTGTTCTCCTATTGTTCTGGACCACTCTGGCTCTCACAATCCTTCCTCCCACTTTTATATGGAGTTCCCTAGGATGCACTTAGTATTTGGCTGTCGATCTCTGTATCTGCTCCCATCAGGTGCTGGGGAGAAGTCCCTGTGATGATTGGAACAGAGACCGATATATGAGTCTATCAGAATATCATTAGGAAATATTTGGTCGATCATTAACATAACTCTTTTTTCCAGTAATTTTTGGTGTACCATAGGTCTCTGGACCATCAAGATTCTGGATCCTCACCATTCAGGCAGAGTTGGGCGTGGGCTCCCTGTTGTGGAGTGGGCCTAAAGTTAGACTACTCATTGCTTGGCCAATTCCACAATCTCTGAGCCACCATTGTTAGAACATGTCGTGCAGTCAGGATAGGTTATAGGTAGAAAGTTGTGTGCTTGGTTTGGTGTCCCAGTCCCACTACTGTATGTAAGCCTTACCTAGTTACAGAAAATAGCTCATTCAGGCTCTTCCTATATTACTTCTTTCATACAATAAGTTACGGAAGGACTTATTGAACTACCTTGAACTACCACCTCATAGATTTGTTTGCAGCACACAATACACAACAGCTAGTTATTTGGTTGCCATATGTAGTTGTGATTTTCTCTCCTTTCAGCTTATATCCCAAATGCCTCAGTATCCAAAGAGAAGTCTGCTTTAATTTAGAATTTCCTAGAATCAGGATAAATGAGTGGGCTGAAGGATATATGAGTTCCATTATCATACCAATAATGTCAAATAGTTCACTGTGGTGCTTATGAGCAATCCATGATGTGAGAAGAGACAGGAAATACATAGTATAGAGCAAGAGGAAGGAGACCACAATTCTCAAGGCATTCCTGTGGGCTTTGGTGCTAGGGTCTCCATGCCCTGTGGAACTGAGCTGCATCTTCTGGAGATGTTTCCACAAAGAGAAGATTAGCAGGAGAAAAGAAATCAAGGCCAATAAAAATGGTACTACAGAGAACATAGTCATATTGAAAAAGGTCAGCTCTGTCCACATTGTAAAGTCAGTTTCCATATAGTTCACACTTGTGTTTCCTCCATATTGATAGAATCTCTCTTTAAGAATCCTTTCCATCAGATTTCCAAGCAAGAACACCAAACTTCCCAACAACATCCCCACAATCAGTTGTTTAAGTCTCCATTTCAAATAGAGAAAGATCTTCCAGGAGCAGTTAGCTATTCTGAATAAATAAAAAATGCTGAGAACTGTGGCAAGCCAGAGGCTGAAGTGACTAGAGAGGATCCAGCTAAAATAAAGAATTTGGAATTCTATTCCAATTAAAAATGAAGATGGATCATATACAATTTTAAACCAAGCATATATTTCCCAGATGAGAGTAATTCTTGAAATTGCCAATGTAAGAAGAATTTTATCTATTAAGGAAAGCTTTTGTTTAATAACCCAGTCTAAGAAGTTTGACAACACTATAAATCCATTGCTCAGATTCCCAAAAATGAACACCACATCTATTAGTATACTGGCCAAGTTGCAAAGGACGGGTTCCATGTTCGTAGAAAGCTTGACATATAACAACACTGACTGTCACTGTGTGACCAAGTGCCCCATGAGTTGTCCACTATGCAGATAAATTCTTTTGTCTCTTTGTGCTGCTCCTTTTGAAATCTCTGAAAATACAAGAAAGTGAACATTTCCTGTTTGACATTTAATCTACATGTTTTCTTAAGCATTTTTTTTCCTACAATTCTCTGGTGAGACTTAGCTAGCATGCATTTGCCCTTACCATAGCATAAATATTTATCTGATGATTTAAGAAACAAAGGCAAACTCACAATGCAGATATGCCAATCAAAATATGACTTTCCCACTGTTTTGCATGTCCTGCCCATATCAGTTTAGGGAAATTTGGTTGGGTCAGTGTGCATTTGTAAGGGTATAGATTACAAAGTTACAAAAATGAAACTAACAGAATATTTCTGCTCTACTGCCTGGCCACTAAGGACTTAAGAAACATGCAAAGAATGGTTTGTATTGTATCACATGACTTTTGTTTTCCCCATAGTTCAGGGTCAATATTTTCCACACTTGGAGTGGAAGATGTCAACCAAAGAAAGAAAGAGGTATTCATGTGAAAAGTCAGGACCTCTCCCTCTGCCTTTCCCTCTGTCCCTGTCTCCTCTATTCTCTATGTTTTGGGAGTCAGGAAAAATGTGAAAATATATTTGTTTAAGGAAAGTGGCTAATTTAATATTCATGTCGACAACATACTTGAACACTATTTTTATTTTGACTATTGTAAATGCATAATTATGTTACTATATCAGAAAATGCTTTCATTAATAAATACATAATTTATGACTTTAAAAGGTCTATACTTCTTTTAGTCATATATATTTGAACAAGTGATTGTCAGAGCCGGGCAGTGGTGGCACATGCTTTTAATCCCAGCACTTGGGAAGCAGAGGCATGTGGATTTCTGAGTTCAAGGCTAGCCTGGTCTACTGAATGAGTTCCAGGACAGCCAGGGCTACACAGAGTATCCCTGACTCAGAAAAACAAACAAACAAAAAAGTGATTTTCAGAGCAATAAGATATTTACCATCAATATACTGGTACCATCTTTGCTAGCCATTTTCCATGGTCTTAGTCATATATATCAGGGAACTTAAAATTCAGGCACAGAACAAATAGCTATTTGAAATTGGGGTTGGAAAAAGGACACTCTTAGTTTTAGGGTCCAAGAATCACTGAAGGAAGAACCCAGATTCAAATGGTATACAAAATAAAAAAGCATTTATTCTGCAGAAATTACCAGCATGCAGTGGTTACCACTCATCAAAATGGTGAGCACCCGAGGAGTCTGTAGCTCCTTTTATGCAGGGCTAGGGGAATTTTCCAGAAGGATTAGATAACATCTAATATGACTAGTAGAGGGCAAAACAGTAACATTAGTGCAATTGTTATTTGCTATTATGTTAGTTTCATTACATTTGGTGAGACCTTGAAGAGGTTTAGAAACTAGCTATATTCTGGCTATGGTACCTTCTCCAGCCAGGTGTCTCAGGCGCTGACTCAGCTCTGTAGATATCTTCCCTAGTTCAGGGTCATCATTCATTAAAGACCCATTGTTAGTAGTTCTGAGGAGCCCATTCACTTCTTAGGGAATGGGAAAATTTTATTTTTAAGATTTTGTTTTTTAGTAGACTCTAATTAGTAAGAAGTTAGGCTGAATATACATTTGAGACATGGATATATACGTCAACCTCTATATCCACGTATATATCAACCACTCAAAGCTGAGGAAAATTCATAGAAGAGGGTTGGGTGAGGAGACAGCTGTTAGATACTGAATTTTGGATATCATATGAATGTTTTATGCATCAACTCATAGCAACTGCAGTTCTCCACAATATATATGCACAATGTGAAGCCAGTCATATTCTAGCACATGTTGTGGAGGGAACCTTAAGTCCCATCTATATTGGAATAGTTTCTGACTAATTAGGTAGGGAGAGTTACTCTCTTTTGTAGATATGGCATTTAGTAGTCTTCCATGCCTTAGTAGATACCCGTTTGTATGTGGGCACCACTAATTTGGTTTGGGGAATAATTAAAAGCAAAAGTATAGAAATAGATTATGAACATGGAACGTGATAATGTGGAGTGCACTAGGGAAACTGATGGGGAGTATTGATGTATCCATATGATCAGTACACAATAGTGTGAATGAATGAAACTTTCAAAGAATAAAAATGTTTTAAACAAATAAAATAAGATTAAAAATCCATCTATAAAATTTTGTTTATACATTGTATACTGGTATCTATTTAAAATTTTTATACTTAACTTATTTTATTTTAGGGGTATTAATGTTTTGCCTGAAAGTGTATCACATGCATGCCTACTGCCTGAAGCAGTCAAAAAAGAGTATTGGATCCACTGAATTGGAATTACAGATAATTATCCCACTCAATGTGGTTCTGGAAGTTGAAACTGGGTCTCCTGCAAACCAGTAAGCACTTTTAACTGCTGAAACCTTAGACCAGCTTCTGTTGTGCTTGTGTGTGTGTGTGTGTGTGTGTGTGTGTGTGTGTGTGTGTGTGTATGTGTGTGTGCTTGTAAGTGTGTGTTTATGTGCATGTATATTTTTCTTTGTTCTGAGATGAGATCAGATAGTGGCCTTGGTTGTGCCTGTTCTATACGTTCTATACCGTGGAATGGCAGTGCTGTCACTTTCTTTGCACTCTTAGAAGTTGTTTTGATGTCGTTTGAATATTTCTCATATCCCTTGATTTTGCCATTTGTGCTGTGTTTTTCATGGCCTGAAATTAATGTTGCTTCTGAGTGAGTTGAAGGGCATAGATAGTATCCAGTTTTCATTGACAATGAAAAAAATTCAGAGAAAGATTATGCATTAGCTTATACCCTTATATATCCAGCAGAAATACAGGATGAACCACATAAACAACAACAACAAAAAGAATCCATGTTTTTTTAAGCAAAAGAGAATGTGATGTCTTGTTATTGAAAGAAGCATACAGTGTACTAATTTGATCAGCAGTTTTTCAGGTTGTGCTATGTGCGGTATTTAAATAAAGCATAGCATAAATATTTGAATCCTACTTTAACCACATCCAAGAGAAATAACAGATAACTTACTGTAAACAAGATACAAAGAGAATAAACATTAAACTGTCACATATGATATCTAACACATATATGAGGATTTTTCTTACAACATGAGCAAATATCATATTTGGATAATATTAGTATTAGTATATTTGACTTCATTTATTTTTAATTGAGCTCTGAAAAACATTGAATAATTTTCATTAGAAAAAAATACTAGTCATTCCAGAAACATAAACAGTTTTAGTTCTGGAAGAGTTATTTCATTCTCAAAGTCAAATACAGTTTTGTTATTAAAGCTAAATTAAAACTTATCCCATCAATATGACCATGTCTATAACATGGCCCCCAATCCCACATTGAGAATGATTAGATAAATATTCAGATAAAGGTACTCATAAGTGATTATAGTCAGTATCAAGGATAGTGAATCTCCTGCTCTTGCTTGAAGCAAAATCAAATGAATTCACTGCACATCTTAAAATTTAACACTTTAGGGATAAAATGCCAAAAAATTATTTCATATGTATTTTTTAAGCAAAGCAAAAAGAAAATCAGACCAGAATAATTTTTCTTCAGAGATAGTGAATACCAATAAGTTATAATTGCCAATAAGAGAAACCATTCATAGGTCATCAAAAGGAACAACAATGATGTCTCCAACACATTGCAGAATACCACTTACAAATATCATCAAGAACAACAAATAATTATAGAAAATTTTATATTTTCATTTTTGTTATATGATAATAATGTTTATTTTTTAAATTCTTGGCATAAAATATGCATTTATACATATGTACAACCTAAATAAATATAAATGCCATGGTTTTGTACAGAAATTATCAATTTTCATTTTCTGAAAGCTGCCAACATGTTGACAACAACTTCAAAGAAAGAAATAGCCTCCATGAACATTGAAAGCACCATATAGCTATAGGTTTATAACATATTTGTGGTTTGCAATGCTATTGTGGATCAATAGAAGTCAGTAAAGTAACTTATCATTGCACTACTCTCATAAAAGTCTGACCAACAAAGGTTTCTCACTCCTTCCCCAGACATTCCTAATGTCATGGGTCAATAAATACAAAGCAAAATCCCTTGTTAGGGACCTGCACAAATGAAACAGACAACAGTTAGATAGAAAACATAGGGAGAGAAGTAAAGAATTCAAGTTTGCATTGCTGTTGAATTAAATTATCTCAAGAGGAAGAGTCATTTTAATTTAATGGAGCACTTCCATGCACTTTATTCATAACTTTTATACTATAATTTTTAATAAAAGTAACAAATCAAGCCTTCACTATTTCAACTCTAGGTAACTAAACACAGCTTCATTATTTGAAAAGATAGCTACATCAAGTAGTTTTGGGCTCTATCGTTTTATGCGTTGCATTTGTTTTGCCTAGAGGCATGAAAGTGGCACTTTAGATTTAAAAGACAGCTAGAAAGTTGTTTTAAGTGATATTTTTTTAAAGGAAAGGAGAGATACAACTCTGTGTGTGTCTGTGTGTAGGTTAGGGTATTATATCAAAGTAAAAGAAAATAATAAAGACTCCTAGCTACAGGTACACGGCTCCAAAGTTTTTCACTTTTTTGTTGTGAAACTTGAGACTGCTTTTAGTTTTTTTTCTCTTTTTCTTTCTTTTTTTCAAAGGAGTTAAAACTAAATCAAGTAGTAAAAGACCAGCAGATAAAGCTTTAACCACTTTTTTCTTTTGAACATGAAACACAGAACAACAATCAAGCAAACAAAGGAAAACACAGACATAAACTGACAGACAAAGACAGATTGGCTCACCAAGGACAGACAATAGATAGAGAGGGAAGAGAACTAGATCTGCCAAAGCGGCCCAGATATCTTACTTAAGGGACCTAGAACCAGAAATCCATATTCCTCCAGTGGGAGCCAGAGAGGGAACAGGCCATCTCTTGACCTCCTCTTGTCTCTAGGAGAGCTCTGGAGCAGTCTACATTCATTTTCTTCTCCTTCACCAAATTGTCCCAGACAGTGGAGAAGACTGCTTTTCTCTCTTTCATGCAAACTATCTCTAATGAGGTTCTAAAGACTAAAAGCATCTATGGAAATTATCTTTGCTCCTTCATATTTTTACATAACTCTAAACGCATATGCAAAACACATTTTACCATTACCTTGTCCCTTTTTAAAAGGTTTATTCCTAGTCTCCTTTATTTTCCTTTATCTTTCGTTTACATTCTACCATTAATTTGTCTCTATTTACAAGGTTTATTCACCACTGGCCCAAATCTTTTATTTTCCTTTACCTTCCATTTTCCTTTTCAAGCACTCCTCTCTCAGCAGTGTCCTTCATTGTATCCCCCTTACTTGAGCTACAATGTTAAAGTTGAGGCTCATTTGACAATGCCATCTCAGTCAGTCAACAGGGTCTCCAGAGAGGGAGTGAGGATTGAAAAAGAAATCATTCCAAGTTACAACTTGACTCTAGCCCATACTGAGACTGAAGCAGCTTTATTTCACTCCAACCTGCCTTTATATCATTCTAGGAATATCCAAAAAATATGGTCAGGTCTTAGAACAAAGACAAAGTATTCATGCAAAGTAGTAAACAAGGAAATCACACAAAATAGTAATTAAGTAAAGTAGTAAGCAAAGAGATCACATGTGATAATCAAGCAAAGGACTAAGCAAAACAAGACAGTCATTGTTTCTAATATTCTTATCTAGCCTATTTCTTTGTCTAAGCTCAGTGTCAAATGCCAAATTCCTGGAAGTGGCACCAAAAGCTCTCAACATAGAATCGTATTTATCCCTTGCACAAAGCTCAAGTCCAAGTGGATCAAATTCCTTAACATAAGACCAGATACATTAAATCTAATAGAGGAGAGGTTGGGAGAGCCTTGAACTCACTTGTATAGGAGCAAACTTTGTAAAGGGAACTCTAGTCATGGAGGCTCTAAATCAACAATTGACAAATGGGACCTCGTGAAACTGAAAAGCTTCTGTAAGACAAAGCACACCATTAAAAGGACAAATTTGCAACCTACAGATTGGGAAAAAAAATCTTCACTGGCCCTCCATCCAACAGAGGATTAATATCCAAGACATATAAAGAACTCAAGAACTCAACCTCAACAACCCAAATAACCCAAATAAAAAATTGAGTACAGAGTTAAGCAGAGAATCCACAGCATAAAAATCTCCAATGGCTAAGAATCACTTAAAGAAATGTTTGAAGTCCTTAGTCATCATAGACATGGATTTAAAATTAGCAGCAATTATTTATGGAATTTGTTAAAGAATATAAAATTTAACAAGTCTTATGTTGTCTTACAACAAATTCTCTGAAGTTATACAAAGTACTTTTCAGTAGGTTTTTTTTCTTTATTAATTCAATTCCCACATTGAAGCACAGACATAACGTTTTCTAACAAGGAAGTGTATCTCCCAGCAGTCACCTATTATCCTTGTCCCCTCCTCACAATGCTGAGGAGGCGAATTCTGCTGAGTCATGGGGACTAGAATTGAAACTCAGGGGACAGGTCTCTTTGTGGGGTTGAAGGGGCCTGAGTTCCTTCTAAACTTATCAAACCACAACAAACAATAAGCAAAGAAAGTTACACAAACTGCTTTGGGATGTGGGCTTTGATCTCAGATAAATGCTCAACATCTTTGACAACTGGCTAACATGCCAGCACAGCTTCTTCTCTTGCTCTGGCTGCAGAAGAATCATCCTCCACCCATTTGGAGGGCATTTTGGGCATCTTGTTAGTATTCTCATGGTGAAAGTTCAGGCATGGGCTATCTACTTGACTTAGGAATTCAAATGAGCATACTCTAAAACCCAGGGACACTTTCCTCAAGAGGAATAAACCATCTTTAGGAAAGCCTCTGGACACTTCCTTTAATAGAAAATGCTTTGATTGACATCTGTCCTCCGTCCCCTGGGATCCCTTCTCTTGCTGGCTCCAAGCAGCTACTTCCTTCAAACCTTGGGGAAAACACTGTAGAAAGAGAAATCTAACATCTGCCAATTGTCTATAATAAAATTTTGTTGGTGTGTATTATCTCAATATTATTGTACTTTTGGGAAAATATTTCATATGCTTTAGAACACAATTTTGAAGAACTACTAGTTTATTTCTTTATATTTATTTTTCATTAGGTAAATGTTTTTCAATATTGATATTTTTTATATTTTTTTGTATTTTATTTGTACCAATATTGTCCCAGTAGCTCCTATTATGTTGGCATCTTGGCTCAAAAGTAAACTACATGATAATTGAATGAAAACATAAGGGGTTTAGTAGCACAGTCCCTAGATTTTATGTAAAAGACAGGCATGATGGCACCTGTGATAATGAACTGGGTTGTTAGAGTCAAAAGGATCTCTTGGGATGCCTGCTAAGCCAGTGTAGTTTACTAAGTGAGTTTCTGCTATGTCCAGCATGGCCTTGGTGTGGACAGAGTGACATGGCTTCTTTCCCTAGGGTAAGCATACTTGGGCTTCCATGAGTGTCAATGGCTATCATGGACACAAGGATTATTTATTTAATTATGTACATATTTTACATTTCTCCTTTAAGGAATGTTTTTCCTGTTAGTTTTAATGAATCCATGATAAACAGACAGCAGAAGTAATAATGAGTCCAGAACTGATAATCAGAGTCCAGGGACCGAAGGTGTGAGTAACGCCTAAGCAAAATGAAAAATGGCAAACATTCAGGACAGGCCTTAAGACTGTGGAACTCTTAAACATGAATTCAAACATATGTATTTCTCAACTATGCAAAACATAAGGATGTAATATGAATTACATGAGAGGCTTCATGAAACTAAATGAACAGATGTATCTATAGTATCAACCAATTTATGAGAAAGATATTAAGGATGGAGATAGAGATCTTGGGAGTTGTGATTGCAGGAGATCCAACCCAGCTGAGTTTATTTGTTTGTTTGTTTATTTATTTATTTATTATGCTTACAAAGTCAGACAATTTCCTGAGTTCAGAATCAGTCTGGAGCAGAGCAAGATGAGGTCCAGGTGTGGAAGGGCTTGGGACATTGCCCTTATATTATTGATGGACAAAAATCTATGAGGTGGGTGGGTCTGTGGCAAGTGACAGAGGCCTGGGTCCTGGGAATCAATCAAAGTACTTACAGTTCCTTCAGGTTTTCTGGGGCTTCAAGCCTTAACTCAACCAGGGAACAAACTACCTTTCTCAAACTTCCTTTCACGGTCCCACAGTCCAGGAGAAAATATCAAGCACAGGATCTTTTTGGGTCAGCTCCAGACCCTCTGAGTATATGTTATCACCATTCTATTGGTGTTTTTGTGAGACTCCTAACAGAGGAATGGATTGCTTGCTCTTGAGACACGTTTCTTTCCATTGACCTTCCATCTCTAGTCTTTCTTTCTTTCTTTCTTTCTTTCTTTCTTTCTTTCTTTCTTTCT
>JADRCD010160457.1:0-11329 GCA_019843815.1 Montemys delectorum | reverse complement strand
CCTCCTCCTCCTCCTCCTCCTCCTCCTCCTCCTCCTCCTCGGTAATTAATTTCATTTTATTACCACAGCTCACAAAAATTGAAGCAAGGAACCCTATTTCCAATTAAGAAAAAAAAAATTGAGAAGGAAAATGTGATTTGCTCAAATGTTCCCAAGACAATAAATAGTTAGGATGAGTTGTGAAGACATTTCTATGCAACTAACTAGTTCATTCTCTATCTACCACATTCATCTAGTTTTGAAAAAATAAGAAAGACCTAGAAAGAGAGAGAGGGAAAGTAAAAACTAAAGTTTTCTCTCAGTACTCCGTGTCCCCTCTGACTACTTAAAGCGTATTCTTAAGAATGATGAGTCATTCTTTGGGGCTTCTGATCTTCGGTGCTGGGAGCAGACTCAGGCCAATGTCTAAAAGGTTCCACATGGATGCTCTGAACTCGCTTGTGGCAGTTCCGGAGAGTCAATAAATTCCTACTGGAGTAGTCTTCCTCAAGCATTACTGTTGCTCACATGTGTATGGAAACATTCATTCAGTGAGGTTAGCAAATGTCCCATAGGTTGAGGAATGGAAAGTGAGTTTTCCACTCCAAACTGAGTAATTGCTCTACTTCACAATCTTATGCTGTCATCTTCCTAGATCTTGATAAGATACTATGTTCCAAAGAGTCCTTCTTACATGGGATCCATGTAAAAAACTGAAGACTTAGAATCAAATCTCAGTCTATCTATTGACTAGAAGTTAGTACTGATGCTTCACTTCACAGTGGCTTTGCTTCCTCTGTTTAAAGATCAAAAAAGCAAGAGCTGGGACAAGTGTTATGAAGGTTATAAATGAGAGCTCATCCTTGCTCATTGCTCAACCAGTTCCAGGGTCCAGAAGAGGTTCTTTAATGAGTACCTTTGAGTCTCAAAAACTATATTGAGGGTTGGGGTGTTCTGTAGCTCAGTATGCTATGAGTTCATACATGTAGTTGCCTTGTTGGTATAGATGATTATTTGTAGTTGTCCACTTCCTCTCACTTTTACGCTTCTTTATTTCTTATTCAAAAATTATGGGAACTAAGACATAGACAACTTAAAGACTTCTTTTGGCTCAGGGATTCTGAGATGTGAGTCTGTGATTGTTCATCTCCACTGTTTTTGTTCCAAGATGTGGTAGAATATCAGGATGGCAGAAGGAGCAATTAAGAAGTAGAAAGAGACAGGTAGGGATTGAGGACAAGATATAAGCATATATGCTCCTATCTACTCACTTCTTTCAATCAAACAATCAGGACCCACCTTTATTTATTTCTCCCACTTTATAGTTATCTACTCAATTATGAATATATCAAAGGATTGATCCTTTAATTAGGCTAGAGCCTTCGTGATCAAATCACTATCTATAACCCTATAAACTTGAAGCCAAGCCTTTTATACATGAAGGCTTCAATTATCATGTAGTAAAGTAAACTGTGATGTTTATACAATACTTATAATCTAGTTAAAATTGAGGAAAATTCTAGCTCACTCAAGGTATTGACTTGGAAAACAGAGGATGTTCATTTGGATAAGAGTAAAAGGCTTGGTATCAGTACAAGACACTACAAGATGAAATTTTCAGCACAAAGTAGATTTATGTGCATGAAAGAGACAAAAGGCAGGGAAGAAGAGACAATGATATGAGTTAGAATAAAAGAAAAGAGGAAGAAGAGGAAGGAGGATTTGTCCCAGAGGGACATCCTTGGAATAGAAGAGACAAACATGGCCCATAGGAAAATGGTGGTTTATAAAGGTGAAAAGGGAAACTACATATTAAGATGACATGTTTAATTTTAGTTGGGGATACTAACTTCTTGACTTACATACTTTGATACCTGGACCTTGGTAGTTAGTCTCGGGAGGGGGAAGTAGCCAAATAAGAGAGTAGACCTCGGTGGTTAGCTTTAGAAATGTAATGTATAGTCAAACAGTTTATCAATGTAGAGGGAATGGGTGAACTGGATAAAGTAAAAAATGTTGGTGCCATTGTTGCCATGCTTGAGCCTGCTACAGCTCTATCAAGGAGGGCTTGCATAGGATAACATCAACATTCTCCATTCCCTGAGTGATTCAAGTGTGCCCATGATTTGTAATAGTACCCAGGTTTATGAGCATAAAACTATCATAGGTTCTCTAGGTCTTATAAGAAGGCTTTATCTAATTATTTCTCAGACCTACAGTATGTTTCTTTGGAAGAGGAAGTGTTCTGCCCTACACCATGAAGAGATGTTGTGGGCTTGTGTCTCTCTGCTGCTGCCTGGGGTTCTCTGCTGCAGCGTATTATTTAAAAGGAAGCAATAAATAGTTGTGAGATATTTTATTATAGGAAAGAGAAAATAGGCAGGTCATGACTGTGGAGAGAGAAAGAAAGGAGAAGAAGGAGAGGATAAGAGAAGGAGAGAGAAGGCAAGAAAAGCAAGAGAGGAAGAAGGCAAGAGAGAGGACAAAGAGCAAGAGAGAGAGAGAGAGAGAGAGAGAGAGAGAGAGAGAGAGAGAGGAGAGCAATAGCAAGAGAGGAGAGAACAAAGAACAAGAAAGGAAGAAAGGAAGCAAGAGAGAACAAAAAGCAAAAGAGAAAGGAAGGCAAGAGAGAGGGGAGGGGGTGAAATGCTCCTTATATTGTGTGAGGTGTGGCTCTCTGTCTATGGGCAAGGCATGCCTGGCTGTGGTCAGATGACTGGGGAGTAGTGTCCAGCTAGAATGCTGTGAGCTTAGGGCATTGTCTACAGAGCATACATCTCCTGTAGGGGCAGCTGTGGGGGCTTGGGACTGGAACAGGAGCCAGAGTCCCAGGCTCCTGAACACCTTCTGTCCCTTGCAGGCAGAGACATTGCCAACTGGGTCACTGGAGTTCAGACTTATTACTTGACTAGGCCCAGGTTGCCTCAACAGACCACTGCCATACAGGGTATTATCTCCTTTTCTCTTATGAGCCATGTCAGAGGCATGTATAGAGTCCCTATTATTGAATTCAGTTCATTATTGTAAGCCATTTGTCCTTTCTGTATTACCTGATGCTATGAAACAACTGAGGGTTTTTGTTTTACTTTTCCTTTCTATATAATCAGTGGAAGTATATCAGTCTTTAATATAGTATGTTTAATAGTCTCACAGACCCATATCTCCTGATATAATTCTAATATATCCATTCATACATGTTTCTGCTTCCATTTGATAAATTCAAAAGTGGTAGCATTATATTAATGTATTTATTCTTCATCTTATGATAAGTGTTATGAAGACAAATGGTTGTTTGCTTACACAAAAGGTTTTAGTCCTCTCCTTCAACATTTGCCCAGAAATGGAGTACAATATTGCATTGTACAGTTGAGTTACTTAGAGTAAGATATACCCCAGAACTTCCATTTTACCAAGAATATTGCAGATCAGGACATGGCCAATTCTCATACACTACTGCCATAAAAAATATGTTTAAGAACAGGAAAATTTGAGGGAGTGTTGTCCTTTACATACCCTCATTAAGTTAGGCCTTATGAGTTTACATTGAATAAATGTTAGTAACCATGTATTATATTGCCCCATGTAGGCAATAAAATGTGTGAGTTTGAGATTGTTATTACTGATGTAATGATTGAAGTAGAGAAACATCTAGAATATTTTAATTACTTCAATTCAATATTATCAAATATAAAACTTGAATGACAACATTAAAGTGAATTCAATACTTTCTTTTCTTCTTTCTTCATATAATTTTATTATCTGTTCATTTATTATATCTTAATAATAGCACAAATTAAAAAATAATCCAGATTCAAATTTGAGTTATCAGATGACATTAGAGGTATATGAAAAAGTAATAATGACATTGAGTTCATATAATTCTGTTCTCTTTTGTTAGCCTTACTTTTAAAATTGAAAATAAATTATTCTCTTATATAATATCTTGACCACAGATTTCCTTCCCTCTTTTCCCCCGGGACTAAAAATGTGTATATTAAAATTTATAAAAAAATTAATAAAGACTCTATAGTCTCTGAAGAATTAATTTGCCAGTTTGCTTTGAGGATAAAGTGTTAATTCCATTCTCATGTTGTCTGGAAGACAGCATTTCCCAAGGAGCTGTTTTTCAGTTTTAATATAAAGTGTCTTTAATCCAGTGTAAGGTGCAGGATTGGGTAAAATAATAGTCCCCAAAGCTCTCTGGAGTTACAAGTTTGTCTTTTTGTTATTTCTGTACCAGCACACATCCATAGTTACTTATATTTTTTATTGTCTCTTTTGTATTCCCTCTTTCTTACAAGAAAGAGGAAAAACCAAGGACCTTTTAGTCTCTCAGATGATACTACAATTTTGGTGCTGAAATTTCCAAAATATATACCATGTTGGCTTTCCTTACTTTCCAGACAGTTTGTATCAATTTTCTTCATTCACTGTTCCTTTAAGGATCACAATATGTTAATTCTACATAATATAACACCTAGATCATTTTCTAATACTAGGTGTAGTTGATAATGCCCTTTTCTGTTTCAATTGAGGGTTGTTTCTTCATTGTTTCATTCTTTTCTTTTTTTTTCCTTCTGCTGTTGCAGAACAATGGCATCGTGCTGCTCATTGTTTGTTCCAAGCAGAGATTGTGGAATTAGCTGTTAGTTGACTATTGAGCCAATGTTGGTAAGAGGTAAAAGCAGGTCGGCAAAATCTCATTCCTTGGTGTTCATGTGGACTTTGCCATATTAGGTGAAGAAGAGACAGAGAAGGAATATCAGAGAATTTTTTATTATTTTCATGGGCAAATGAACATTTTACTCAGGTTTTTGAATCATATTTAATACTAATTTGTTAACTTGGAACACTTTTATACATCATATCTATCTTAATACTAAAAATGAGTTAAATGATAATAAATGTTGAATAAATGTTAACACCTGTAATATTGAAATGGAAAATAGTTTATATAGAAATATATGTGAGGTGCATGTGCTAGTATAATTGATGAAGTTATTCTTATTAATAAATATTCAAGGACTAATGATAAACATCAAGTTGTTACATAGACCATTACTTGGACATGAACATATGTCTCTCTCTAGAGTTCTAATTTGAACTGCTGAAATATCATTACTAAGAAAAATCTTCATTGGTTTAAATTGTGGATTTCCCTTGCATGTCTAATAGTTCTTTGAAAATTACTTTCCCAGAACTCAAGTTATCAGATTAAAATATGAAAATAAGGCAAATCCATGTAGCTAACACAAACAAATGCAAATGAATTTGCATGATAACATAGGAAACTTCAGCATTTCCATTATCATGCAGTTAAAAAAGACTCTTGGCTGCTATGGGACAAAGAATCTGAATGGAACCCAACCACACTTAGAAAGTGCAGTGTTTTCATGTAGACAACCGAGCCCATTTGATTGTTCATTAATGCATATCAAAGCTATAACTAGAAAGTATGTTATATGTTTTTAACACATCATATAGACCTAACATTTAAAATGATTGCCTTAACATCTTTTCATCAGTGACTTTAGGAACCAGACAATGGATGTGGCTACACTAATGATGACTGAAGCAATAGTTAATGTGGAGTTCATAATTGGAAATGTTGAGAATGGATTCATAGCTGTGGCAAACATAAGGGACTGGGTCAAGAGAAGATAGCTTTCTTCAGTGGGTCAGCTCTTCACTGCATTGGCCATCTCCAGAATCACTCTGCTGTGATCACTGTACATAATGAAGTGAACATTTTTAATGGATCCAAACATTGATGCAATTATGCAATCAACAAGACTGACTAATGTTATCTGGATAATTTCTAACCATTCCCAGCATCTTTTATTTTTTCAAGATAGAAAATTTTTCTAACTCTATTTTCAATTACCTAATGTGGAGATTTGAAAAAGATGGTTTTGTTGGCTTTGCTGGTGTCTCTGGTCCTCTTGTTTATAGATATTTTAGTGACAAACATATGCATCAGTATCTGGGCTGATGAATTCAAAGCAAATATATCTGATAGTTACAAATTAAAGATTTTTTTACAGGTTTCCAGGCTTCTTGTGCTAATAAATACAATGTTCACATTTATACCCTTCACTGTGTCCATGATAATATTTTTTCTGCTCATCTTCTCCCTGTGGAAACATCTGAAGATGATAGAACACATTGCCCAAAACTCTCAAAATGCCAGCACCACAGCCACATCAATGCCTTGAAAACTGTAGTTGCTTTTCTTCTCCTGTATGTCATTTTTATTTTATCCCTCTTTGTACATGTTTTGAGTTCAAAGAAAAGACATATTTTATTTTATTTTGCCTTGTTGGTATGTTTCCATTACCATCATTCCATTCATGCATCTTGATTCTGGGAAACCATAAATTGAATGAGAATTCTCTTTTGGTACTATCATTGTTAAAGTGCAAGATCCAAGGATGTGAATCCCTGGGTCTCTGGCACATTAGAGTGGATACTTTTGCATAATTTCATGAAATGTTAATTAAACATTAATGCTTCTTTTTGTCATTGTGTTCCAGGGCAAAGGTTGCACTGGCCATCAAAGAAATGGAAATTTACAATCTTTTGTGAGTGAATCAACTCATAATCAGCATAAACTCTTTTGAAATCATTTATTTACTTTGAATACAGTGATATGTGTGTGTGTGTGTGTGTGTGTGTATATACATTTAAATGAGAAAACATACAGGTGAAAGTTAGAAGACAGCTTGAAGAAGTTGGGTTTTTTCACCATGTAGGTACTAAAGATCACGGAAGTATCATCAGACTTGGCAGCAAGAAAAGTTACCCACTGAGCCAACTCTCCATCCCTAACCAATGAAATTTTATATGTTTCATGAAATTATTATGAGCTCTACTTATTTTACATATTTAAAAATTAGAATTATATCATGTGACTGAAAAAATCATGTAAACATATAATGTATTTGCAAGTATACATTATATAATTCTAAAATGATAAGTGTATTTAAGAATCTTAAATTCTGAAGCTAGTACTTTGGTTATCAAAAGTATTATTAAGTAGCTCATGATTCTCAGCATTTGACAAACTTTCTCAATTAAACCTCAAGCAAGAATTCATTTTAGTGAATCTGATATCTAAAATATATTATATCTTATATATTATAACTTTATAATTTTAAATTATACATATATATTGTGCTTCTGTGATGTGAAATATTTGCATATAACTTTTATCAGATATAACACACAAAATTGATAAAACAATGTAAAACAATTTTTTAAGATATTAATAATCCTGGAGAATTTCTTATGAATTCAGTTTCTTTTAGAATATGGATGATGATCTGCAATGGGTCTTAGGGACCCATAATGTGAGCCTGTGCTTCACCCACCGTAGCACAGAAAGAGAGGCCCCTCTCAGGTTTGTGTCTCCCCAGATCAAGACACAGGAATGTCCTGAAGGAAAGACTGCTGCAACAATCTCGCAGAACCTCATGTAAAGAATGTTCTTCAACAACTCACTCCTCCAAATTTGCATGAACAGAGCCAGAAAGAAAACTGCACAGAGAAGGACATAGGTGATCATGGTTTGCAAGACTTTGATGTGGGCGTTGGCAAGGGCATCCCTGCATCTTTGTGCATGCTGTTGCATCTTCTTGTAATGTCTCCACAGGGAGAAGATGAGCAGGAGAAAAGTTGACTGCGAAAGTGTAAAGGGTATGGTTGTGAAAATACAATTGTTAATGACTAAAATAACCCTGTAAAATGATACAGTATTATTCGAGGTAAAATCATACAGTAGATGTCCTCTGTAGTCATCCATCTTTGTATCAATGTATGAGTTTATCAGCAGAGTGTTTAGAAACAAGAGGCCCAAAGACATGAGCAAAGTCCCTGATACCACCTTGTTAATTCTTATCTTTAAGTAAACAAAAATAGAGTTAGAAAAATGAGCTATTTTAAGAAAATAAAAAAGGCCAAGGCATGCAGCAAGCCACATGCTAAAATGATTGCTGAAAATCAAATGGAAATTAATCAGTTTTACCATTCTTCTAGTTACTGACACATGTGTGTATAGTGTAGATACTAATATAACAGTGAATACTGTCAAAAGAAGGTAGATTCTGGAGAAAGCCAGGGCTGTGAGTATTTGATTCACTGCAGAGATCTTTCTTCTCTTGAACCAGTGCTTGCAGTTCACCAGAGCTATGAATCCATTTCCAATCCATCCTATTATTATTTCTATAATTATAATGAATGTAAACATGCTCTGTATGATCCCATCCATTGTCTGTAAAGCAAGTTAGGATTCAGGAGGTCACTGCAGAAAATTTAAAGAGATTCATCTGAGTCTTGAATCCTTATACTCAATTTTTGAAATGCTCTGTGCACTAACAAATAGAAAATATCAAGCTTTGACAATATTAGGCTCATAGTACAGCTCTTTTATTGTGAGAGCCACTTTTTTCCCACTCAGTTCAACCAAGCTCTATCCAAAATACACTCTGTATATCAAGTAATGTGGGATATTTTTGAGTGAATCCTAAAGGAAATACTAAGTCTTCATGTCCTAAGATGAAAATAGATACATATTATTTGTATTACTTCCATGATTCTACTATGATAACATTTTAACCTGACTACTGTAGTTATGGTCAAGTAGCATCATATATTCTAACATATAGAGGGCAATCAGAACCTAGACTTGTGTCAAGAGCTTTCTGAGTACCTAGAGGTAACAGAGCTAGTGTTTTACAGAAGTTCTTAAAGCAGACATCTGGATTTCTCTGACAATGCTGCAGACGTTACAATTCTTGTAAACTTTAGCACTGAGGAGATAACTGTACTGGTATATTATTTTACATTTGAGCTAAATGCACAAATACTCGGGAAATATGCATTTACTTGAATCAAAATCTTTTGTTTCACATTCAAATATTTACAAACGACCTCGAATTTCATTATGCATCTATGAATGGTCCTGTTTCAGTAGTTCTGATGCTTTCTAAAATGCTTTACCATATAAACGCCTGAAAATTAATGTAAAATTCAGCAAACTTAGAACTTTCTAACCATTTATGAAGAATGGTACTAACATTTGTGTTATGTTTATGAAACAGAACTGAACAGGGGTGAGTTCATGTACTACCATGAAGTCTCACCATGCTCTACCTTCCCCTTGCCCATTTTATTTCTTCATCAATACCAAGTGACTAACAAATTATGATCTCTAGCTTCTCACACCTTCCTCCAAAATGTATTCAATTATCATAACTCACAGAAACAAGTCAAGTAAAACAAGTTGGTTAAGTTTTTAAAATGAGTACAATAATACGATCATTGATAGATAACTAGAGTTAATGAAGGGACCAAGAGGCAAATTTAGGAATAAACTCCCAAAAATGAAAGGAAAATACATGTCATTAGTTTTAGAGATCAAAGAGAAACAGGTGGAATTTCACTACAAAGGTCCAATACCATCCTCAACCTCCTAAATCAATTATCTTCTAAAATTGAATATATACTAAATATTTGCACCATTTTTACAATTTTTACGATAAAGATATAAGAAGAAGGGATAAAAGCATAGAATGGGAAAATTTTGAGTCAATTCCTAAGAGTTGAAACATGTACCAACCTCCAGGGGCAGAAACACTCTGGCTGTTCTCTCAGCTGGCAAAGATGAGCACAAGTAATTATAGAAACAGGAATGCAAACATCTGGGGGTGTGGCTGTGTCAACTAGGTAAAGATGGTAGTGCTTAATGGGTTATGTGATGAATATTACATTGACAAATTCATATGTTCTATTAGAGTTCATGGAGAATATGGCTATGGGAGCAAAGCTTCCTTCTTTTCTGTCCAATGCATGTTTATTTTAAAATGATCCCCAAAGTCTTTTTATCTGGGGATGGGTTGACCATTTAACTCAGACATAAGGAAGGTCAAACAGCACAACAATGTGCCCTTGAGAACAGCAAAAGGCAGCCATTTCAACAGATGTTACTATTATTTATTCCATGATGCCAAAAAGGAATAGTGTGGCTGTAATTTCACCCAGGAGAATCTCATGCCTGAGGAGAAATCTCAGCTGGGTTTTCAGGCTGACTATTTTACTTTCCCCAGTCAGTTTTCAGCTGGAAACTGTGAGCACTGTGTTCTACAATCCATCTTTTGCTATCCTTTCTTTTCTTTAGATGCCTCAGGAGAATGAACATTCTATATTGCCTAAAACTATCTAATGGAAACCCCATTTGATTGCCTTAAAGGGTCTCTACTTGTTAATTTCTGGTAGATATTTTCAGTATTAGGTATGGTGCTATTGTGCTATTTATTGTCTTCTATTTATATTTTCCTATTTGTTCTTTTACTTTGGTTTGTTTAATAAATTCACACATCCAAATCTCAAAATATGTCTGTTATAGATCATTCTCTACATTGTACAGAACAAATTATTAAAAAAGAAAGATTTGTTTACTGCAAGGGGGTGTTGTTTTCACCATGGGGCTCTTGAGTTACTTTTAGAACTGTACCTTTCATTATAGATTGAAAATATCATAGCTTTCCCCTGAGGAAATACCATCTTTCCAGAAAAGTGAGATGGTACCAAGGACAATTCTAACATATGTCATCTGTAAACCAGAATATGAAGTGAGTACCAAGAGAGGGGCAGTGCCTTTACCCATTTCAGAGACAATGTTTCTGTAAGTATACTTTGCAAGCTTTAGACTTCTTTACATTTTTGACTGATACCCTGGTTTTTATCTAGATTCTAATGAATTTAAGCAACCAAAGAAGATTTTACCCAAACTTTTTTTCTATTTGGGTCATTATAGCTATAATTTTTAGATAAGGCACACATTTAAATAAATATTCAAAATATTGCTAAAATATAAAATTAAATTAAATGCTGAATCACCATCATTTTAATTTAGTAAAAATTAAACTAAGTATTTTTAAAATTTCTCATTCTAAAATATTTTTAGTGTCAATGCTGAAGACACTTGACAATAGTGGAAAGTTTGTTTAATGTGAGTTGATTGAGAAATTCTGCCTCTAAACATTAATGCCTATCAAACTCATGAGACAGGTTTAGCTGGATTGTCACTGGAAGAAAAATAGAAGTTAGCAAAATGACCTTTGAACTGAGTAAAAGCACTGAGCCCTATGTTTGGAGGATACACATTTGGGAAAAGCAGGAAGGCAGCTGAAAAGTGGTCCTCTGTGAGATGGGAAGAGATCGATAAATAGCAGTGAAGGACTAATGACCTAAAAGACTGAGAAGAGATGAGAAACTCCAGAGAGGAATATTTTCATACTCATGACATCATCTGCAGGAAGTTAGGATCTGTAATGCATGTGATAAAAAAAAA
>JADRCD010160456.1:0-10457 GCA_019843815.1 Montemys delectorum | reverse complement strand
CCTACTGTCTGGTGTTTGTAGGCACAAATTTTTCTCAAACTTACTTTTATAAGGCTTCAACCTCTCCTCTAGCCCACCACCCACCAGAGGCAGTGGAAGAGAAAAGCTATGAGGGTCTGGGGGGAAGTGGACCTACTCAGCGAGAGTTCTTTGGGGGTGAGCTCAATCTTCCTTGTCAGTCCTGTAGCAAACACCAAATCCGAATCAGCAGCTTCAGTCCTGTAGCAGACACCAGATCCGAATCAGCAGCTTGAGTCCTGTAGCAGACACCAGATCCGAATCAGCAGCTTGAGTCCTGTAGCAGACACCAGATCCGAATCAGCAGCTTGAGTCTAGCCCCCTTGGCAGGCAGACACCCGCATGAACCAGCAGGTATATATCAATCCTGAAAAACCCTCAAGGCTCACCAACAGGCCCAAGGCGAGGCCAGGGAAGTGGCAAGAAGCCGCAGATCTTTGGAGAGTTTATCTTAATGGTGGCGTTACCATAAGTGGAGCTCAACTTATGTAAGGTGAACCAATACATGATGTATGCATTAGGGAAGAACAGGTAGGTAGAGCAAACCAAACCAGTGCTCAATGCTTGTCTCCCACTGTCTGTTGGGTCATATCTTCATCACGCATTCTTTCATGTGCCTGCCCCAACAAGATATTCTTTCACCTGTGTGCCCCATCATTTGACAAAACTGACTTTCCAAACAAACCAGAAGTTTCCACTGCAGTTGCTTATCTTAGATCATTTAGTGCTGGCACATGCCTTTAATCCTAGCACTTGGGAGGCAGAGGCAGGCGGATTTCTGAGTTCAAGGCCAGCCTGGTCTACAGAGTGAGTTCCAGGACAGCCAGGGATACACTGTCTTGAAAAACCAAATAAATAAATAAATAAATAAATAAATAAATAAATAAATAATTAGTTCATCCTGTTTTAAATTTACGTTTGCCCAATAACTTATGATATGGTACAATCTACACGTGCCTATTTGCTATCACCACACCCATTTTTGTGAAGTGCCTGTATAACTTTCATCTTGTTTTATTTTTGACTAGGTCTTATGTATCTTACTCATACTCATCATGTAGCTGAAGCTGGCTTTGAACTTCTAATCATTTTGCTCCTACTAAGTTAATAGTCACTTATAAGTGTTTTCATTTCATTAATTATATAAGTAGAGCCACATACTTTATGTCCTTTTATCAGTATAATCAATTGTGTGGTAATCTAACCAATTCGTTTCATGTATCAATTATTTGTTCTTTTTACTGCTAAGCATTATCCCATAGAATAGATACACCAATGTGCTTAAATATTCATCTATTAGATGACACCTAGGATGCGTTCCATCTTTGGTTATTATTAATACAGTTAGTATGTACATTCACATTCTAGTTTTTGTGTGAATATGTTATTAATCATTTGTAATAAAGGCTCAATTTACAATGGATAGTCTGCATGAAAAGTATAGTGGTTTGAGTGAGAATGGCCCCAGAGACTCATATATTTGAACGTTTGGTCTTTGCTGGACTATTAAGGAAGGATTGGGTGATGTGGCCTTGTTGGAGAAAGTGTGTCACTGAACGTGGGGTTCAGGTGTCAAAATTCCATTCCTGGCCCAGTCTCATTCTCTCTGCCTATAATTTTTGGATCAAACATGGATTCTTAGCCACTGCTCCAGGACTGTACATGCCTGCCTACCACCATAGTTCCCTTTGAAACTGGAAGCAAGTTTCCAATGAAATATTTTTATTTTATAAATGGAAGCTAGTGCTTTATTGAGTTCTGTGAGATATCCTAGCATATTTCTATATGCAAGAGGGTTGCAGTTTATTGGCTTAAAAGGATCTTAAGAAACTTCATGTGAAGAACCAGATGAAGACACACATGTGAGGCACCTGGGAAGTTCCTGAGCATCAGAGATGTTTTGCCATGGAGCTAGGGATGCCCGTTATCCCAAATTATAGATGTGCTCACTGACCCTGTCCTTACAGCATTGTCACCTAGATTCCTTCAGGTAAGCATGATCAATTGATAATTCAACCTTCAGCTCCTCTTTCCCAAGAGTTTGGAGTAGAGATGAAAGTCCCAAGCTATTGCTGCCACCCCTCCCCTTTCCATATTCTTTCTGTATTTTATTTTTAATTTTTAATTTTTTATTTTTTGGCTTGTTTTTTTTTCCCAGACATGGTTCCTCTGTGTAGCCCTGGCTGTCCTGGAACTCACTCTGTAGACCAGGCTGGCCTTGAACTCAGAAATCTGCCTGCCTCTGCCTCCCAAGTGCTGGGATTAAAGGCATGCACCACAACCTCCGGCTCTTTCTGCATTTTAAATACATGTTGTAGTTAAGGAACCCAGGGCTTCATATATGCTAGACAAGCATCCTGAACTTGTTCTAATGTTCTTCCCATAATCACAGAGATAAATCCTTAGTCTTTTTCTTTACTTTTTTCTTTTATCTTACTTTTCTTTCTTTCTTTCTTTTTTTTTTTTTTTTTTTTTTGTAGAAAGAGTTCACTAAGGCTGATTTTGAACTGTCTCTAAGGTCCCAGCTGGTCTTGAACTTGTGATCTTCCTGACTTATCCTCCAAGTAGTTACAATGAAAAGTATGTGTCAACAGAACTATGTTTTACATTTCTAATTAAAGGCTTACAGATGATTAAGATGCATGGGAATTATATGGTCTCACAATATTGTGAATATGAGGTCACTGAATTGTTCACTTAGAAACAGTCTTGTCTTATGTCAATATCACAGAAAAGGTTACTTATAAAAAATTTAACTGACCATATATGTGTGGGTCTGTCTCTAGACTGTTTATCCAGATTGGCCCACTGCCACTGTTCTGTGCATCAAAACAATGCCACATTTTTATTAAGATGACTCTAGAGAAAAGGTATAATCAAGTAATGTGATTCCTTACAATCAATTCCTATTTATCAAAACTATTTAGATCATTTATATTACTTCTATTTTTCACCTTGTCTTAACTATATTGACCTGTCTTGGGAGAGCTAAATCGAGCCTTTCCAGTTTCTGAACATGGTATATGACTCTGACAGCTTCTTGTATTTTCCTGACCAGTATTTCATAGTTCTTGCTGGACCTATCTTCCTGTTATATTTGTACCTCTTTCATTTTGAAAACAATTATAGATATTACTACTTCCAGAATACAGAAATATAACTGTATTTATTATCCATTATTCTATATTGTGGCTAAGATGACTAATGATAGAAATCTTTGCAAGCTCTGAGGATTTTCTACGTTGACAATCATGTCATTTATAAAAAGACACATTTTGAGTTTTTTGTTTGTTTGTTTGGTTGGTTGGTTTTTCGAGACAGGGTTTCTCTGTATAGCCCTGGCTGTCCTGGAATTCACTCTGGAGACCAGGCTGGCCTTGAACTCAGAAATCTGCCTGCCTCTGCCTCCCAAGTGCTGGGATTAAAGGTGCGCACCACCACCGCCTGGCTTACATTCTGAGTTTTTCCCTTCCAAATTTGCATTTTTTTTTTATTTCCCCTTGCATTATCTCACTAAGACTTCTATCGTTGTGTTGAGTAAGAATAAGATGTGGTTTGGGTTTCAGAGAGCATGTGCTCTGTCTTTGGCCTTAAGTCTACCAGCTACAGCTTTTTCATAGAATATTTTTTGACAGGTAGAAATGTTCCATTCTACTCCAAGTTTGCTTAAAGATTTATTCTTACATGCATTTATTTTTATGTGCATGAGGGCTTGCACGTACGTACGTACTTGCACTGTGTGCATTCAGTTCACATGGAAACTAGAGGAGGGTATTGGGTCCCCTGGAACTAGAGTAACAGATGGTTGTAATTCACCAAATGGGTGGTGGGAATTCAACCTGGGTCTTCTGAGAGAGCAGCTAGTGCTCTGAACTCCCGAGCCATCTTTCCAGCCCCTTGCTTAAAGTTTTAATCAATTTAATTTAACCACATGCTTACTTTTCTCTCCACCTCCCCTACAGCCTACATCCCGAGTTTTGAGTTGTGTTAAGTCGAGGTGAAGAGTTACCAGAAGAAAATAAAGAAAAAAATGAGCTGGGTGGTGGTGGCACATGCCTTTAATCCCAGCACTTGGGAGGCAGAGGCAGGCGGATTTCTGAGTTTGAGGCCAGCCTGGTCTACAGAGTGAGTTCCAGGACAGCCAGGGCTATACAGAGAAACCCTGTCTCAAAAAAAAAAAAAAAAATTGAATCAATTCAGTCACATTTTGAGTTCTAATGTTCTTCCCATAATCACTTACTGGTTCCACAGAGTTATCCAACAGCTGCTCTATGCTGCATTCTGCCTGCATTTTATAGCCATTTTCAGTGTAAGTCCAAAGGCAATGAAAGCAAGTATGCCTTCTCTTAGCCAGAACTCGAACTTCAATAGCATTAGTTTTTTTTCTTGACTTTCGATTCTTTACACATTATATGTCCTTTCATGTTTCTGTACATTACCTAAGACATCCAATAACGTTTATTAATAACCTACTATGAGCAGGATATTGTGGCATATACTTCCAATATCACCATTGTCAAAGTTGAAGTGGGAAGGCTAGGAATTTGAGCCTTGTCTAGGGTACACAACAAGAGTCTGTTAAAAAAAAAATGACAGGGCTTAGTAGAAGGAAGTTAAGGGGTTGACAAGAAGAATCCTTGGATAAAGGCTCCTCACTGTTCCTGATGACCTGAGTTGATTCCCAGAAACCGCAGGATGCAAGGGAAGAGATGACTCCAAAATGTTGTCCTTTGGCCTCCACATGTGCACAATGTACACTCCACTACCCTGCCCCAGTAGTTACTTTTTGGTTGCTGTGATAAAACACAGCAACTAAGGCAACTCAGACAAGAAAGCATGTGGAGGGTTAGAATTCAAGACCATCATGGTGGGGAGCATGGCAGCAGGCAGGCAGGCAGGGGTGGCACCAGTAGCTGACAGCTCCCATCTTAAGACAAAATCACTAGGCAGAGGGAGATAAAAATACTGGGAATGGTGTGAGCTTTTAAAACCCCAAACCCACTCCCTGGTAGCACATCTCCTCTAGCAAGGGCACACCTCCTAATCCTTCCCCAAAATATCATCAACTAGAAACCAAGTATCCAAATACAAGAGTCTATGGGGGGCAATCCTATTCAAGCCACCACACCCACAAAATAAATAAAAGGTAGTAAAGAGGAAGTGAGGACATTGGGGTGTTCTTTTGATGAGCGTATTAGGGGGAATATTGGGACTCCAGCCCATTCCTTGATCTCTCTGCTTCCTGTCCACTCCAGGGTCAGCAACACTGCTTTCTTGAATGTTTGTCACCATGATGTTCTGTTTCACCGTAGGTCCAAGATGACACTTCATATCACCATGGAAACATGACACAAAATGGCGATTTAGTATTTTTGTCACAGCAATGGCTATAGTTTGAATTTGAGATGTCCTCCCCAAAACTTAGGGGTGTAGGGTTTTTAAGAAGTGAAAGGATCTCAAGGGCTCTGTGCTAATTAATGTATTAATAACCCCTTGATGGGTTTGTAATACGATATTATTGGAAGGTTGCAGAAAATAGGAGTGGAGCCTGGTTGGAGTAAGCATGTCAGTTTTTAATTGTCCCTTCCCTTTCCTGTTGCTCTGTTTCCTAGTTGGTTCACCCTCAGCCCTCCACTACAGGCTTCTGTGACTCCCCATCTCAACCTCTGCATCTCATCCATGGGAACAGTGACATCTATGCCCTCTCTTTCCCCCTTGGGATGCCTTTTAGAAAACCTCCAGCATCTCCAACTGGCTGGCACCTAACCTGAAGAGCTCTAAATTTATTAGCTTTGGCAATTAAATTTGCCGTCAACATTCCTTGGATAATAAATCCAAACAGCCATCCAGTGGCACCCTAGATCCTAATATCATTTGGGACCTTTACAACTACTATGACTGTTTGGGGAAATGGAAAGAGATTTCTTATGTCCAAGATTTCTCTTATCACCACTCCAAGCCCTCTCTCTGTTCCTCCTGCCCCTCAACCCAGCTCCTCTTAGCCACAGAACTCGAACCATACGATTCCTCCACTACTTTCAATCCAGCTATGCAGCCTACCCTCTATCGCTTCAACACACAGTTCCTTCTCCTCCAATTCCTCTTGTCTCCCCTTCTCCCTCTCTAGTGACACCCCTCCCCCAAATCAAATCTCCCTGAAACCCACCATAAGCTTACCCTGACACCCACCATGAGATCACCAGCAGCCCTGAGAACCTCTCTACTCCACTCTCCCTAACCTGGCCTAACCCAGTGGGAGATCACTGGGGATGTATGGCTTGGTCAGGGGACATGTCTGCTTCTCACTAAGTGAACTCTCTTGCATAGAAAAGAGATTGGGGTCCCACACTGCTAATTCTTCCCCCTAAATTAAAGAATTGCAATACTCAGTCTTACAAGCTCACCTTTCTTGATGTTTGTAAGATCCTCACCAACACCCTTCTCCCCAAGGAGCACAGATGAGTCTGGGAACAGGCTAGGGGACATGCAGACAAAATCTGTCAAACTAATGTTGCCCACCTACTTGGGGCAGATGTGGTTACCAAATGGAACTACAATATCCTGGGGAGGCATTTTAAGCCAGAGACCAATTTATATATTGCCTCCTGGCTGCTCTCACTCTCTGTAAGTCTACCCCCCAAAATGGTAAATTATGGAAAAAAAATCCAAGAGGTCAAATTGACACAAAAATCTGTCTCAATTCCTGGACCTCCTTACAAAGGCCTCCCTACAGTTTACCAGTCTGGATCCCAAGACCCCACAGGGAAAGCGACTCTGTATGATTTACTTCTTCTCCCAGACATTAGGGCCGAACTTAAATGACTAGAGAGGGGACCTCTGACTCCAGAGGCAGAGGCGGTGGCCTTTGTGGTGTACCATGGGAGAGATGGAAAAAGCCCCTGGTGTTGACTGAGGCCTTTCACCTGCCCAGCTCCCTGACTTCCAGATCCCTGCTTCAGAGTGATCAGGAAGGGCACTGGGACTGGGTGTGCCCAAACCCTCACAAACCATTTCCAAGGAGCCACCAAAGTGGTCGTCATGCTGTTGATTGCCCTCACGGCCCTCACAGTGTGGGGGCATCGAGCTCAGATTGTTCTCTAGCTGATCTCTTAGGCCTAGCCATGGACAACAGGGGGGCGTGGTCTCCCTTGGTCTGACCACTGCCATCTCTTACAAGGAGCTCTGGGGCGTCATCATGGTATCAGGGCAACCCATCTTCTTTCTTCCTGGACAACAGGGCCACCTGCCTGGTCCTGATGGACCTATCTCTCCTTCTCATTCCCCTAGTGTCTGGGTAGGGGGACAGCCTTACCAACCTCATCAAATCCCACTACTCAGCTGTAGTTTTAGTAATCCCCCTTACACAGTCCTTCCTACTGGTACCAGCTTGTCCTGTCCCATTGCTGAGAAGGGGCCACCTAGTCAAAATGGGAGCCCGTGTGTCCTTTGCTCTCCCCACCTGCTTGACTCCAAGCTCACCAACAATTCTCCTCCTTCTCTTCCAAGTCACACAATCTGACATACCTTGCCTTTCCAGCTTTCCTGATGTATTCCCAGGTATGGGGCACCCCAGCCCCTTGATAGCCCAGCATCACCATCCTCATCATCCAACTATAAAACTCTTTCACTCACACCCAGGGCAAAAAGCAAGATGTCACCCACCACCCTGGTTCTGGTTGGTTGGAAAGCGTGTGTGTGTGTGTGTGTGTGTGTGTGTGTGTGTGTGTGTATGTATGTGTGTGTGTGTGTGTGTGTGATGTGCAGACAGGTCTGTGTTGTCTGGTGTGTCTTTAGGTCCTGTGGCAAACATGGGAAGGGAGTGAGGTGGAAATGGATCAGGCCCAGCTGAATGTATGGATGATGGCAACCACTGTATGTTTTGTTTCTGCCCATTCTCCTTTGAGTATGTGAGCTTTCTGTGCTCTGGGTTTTTGCTTTCTTTTCTGTCATGAGCAACCAGTCATCACCACAAATGCCACATGCCGTGGTTGCTTTGGTGGCCAGGGCTTATAATTTATCTCTGGGCTTTCTGGTCACTAGATTCAGTATAGATAATATTAAAGTTGTTTTATGCTATTCTGCTTTATTGGAAAGCTGGCTCTGGAGTTGGGTTATGACTCCTCCTACTCTTCTAAACCCGAGCATGCTTGTTTAAAGGTTTCTTCCAAAATTTCTGTCCATATTAGGCGGGTCACTTGCCTGTGACAGAAAGGAGAGCAACACAAGACGAAGGACTAAAGGAACTTGCTTCGCAATGATGCTTTCAGAAGTGACTACTCATGTCTCAGGTAAATGTTAGATAGAAGATACGAAAACTGAAGTAGTTTCTGAGGGTCTAGGAAAGTGTCTGAGGGCGTGAGACATTTTAAGGTGTGTAAATGCAAGTTGTAAAGTTACAAGAAAGTCATCTAAGGTAGTGAAAATGATTCAGACCTCCTGGACTGTGAAGGTTCCAACTTTTAACATTGATCAATAAGGTTCGGATAAACTGATAAGGCACTGATTACTGCTATCACAAGCTCAAGATTAAATTTCCTCTGGTTGTCTTCTAAGTATAGACTTAATGTGCTTCTCACCCTACTAAAACCATCTCTGTCCTATCTATATGCCCAGCCCTCTGGACAAAGGAAAAATGTTCATGCTTTTTGACCCAAAGTTTCTGCAATGACTCAGAGCAAGACACTGCTAGCTGCTTTTTCTATAATGTGGATTTCTATACACATTATAAATAGTGGTGATAATAATATATCTAAAACTTTCATCTCTTACTGTAAACAGAATATTCATGTAAGCTTTAGAGAGTCAAGGGAGTAATAAGACTGAGATCTGCCTCTTAATGTCAAAGAAATACTGCTTATGTTCCCTGCCCCCCTGCCTACTCCTGACAGTGTGATCTCTCTCTCTCCCCTGGTCTTTGGACTCCTCCCCTCCCACAATTACCAGGATTATAGGTCTGAAAGGTCCAAATGTATGATTTTTCCTTTAAGTTCCTAAACTTTACCTTCTGCTCCTAGTCTGCAAACTGGCAGACACCATCCAGAACCCAGCTACAGACTACAAACTCTTCTTGCACATGGCTGTGAGCCCTGGACTTACTGAAAGCTGATGTGAACCAGTCCAGCCAGTGTAACTGTGCCTGTCTCCAGCTGGGTCAGCAAATCAGATGCTTCCCCATTGCTGGATCCCTCTCCCCAGCCTTGGACTAGCATTCCAACCTTCCTGGGCCCTCACAGTCACGCCCTCACTTCAGAAGGAAGAGAGCATGTTGTTCTTATCTTTTACAAAACCCAATTAATTATCAATAATGAACACAAAAGAGAGAAATGCAGGGGACAGGAGCCAGGGAAAGAACACCTTGCCCCTGATTTGACCCCATTTACCCCCAAGCCTGAGACCGAGGCTCAGCGACCTGACCCTGGTTTGGCCCAGACACAGCTCCTGAGACTTGGAAATCTCTGCTTCTATGACTCAGCTTTCATGGCTAAATAACACTTCTGGCTGTGCTGTACCTCTGCCCTGCTCACTGTGAATGCTCCAAAGACCTGTACAAAAGCTCACCCCTCCCACAGCCCTCTGCTGTCTCTCTTCCCATTCAGAGGCAGATGCCACCTTGTGATTCTCTTCAACCAATCTCTTGTGTGACGTTTGTTGTGTGGTGTGATTTTGTGGTGTTTTTTGGTTCCTAATCGCCAAGACACCTTTGTGATTCTTATGGCTCTGAAGGGAAAGACTTCCTCAACGAGGCTTTTGCAGCTCAAAGGGGAAACGCTTCTCAGATTGAAGTGTTACATCGCTCAGGGAGAAGGCTTTCCCAATGGAGGTGTTTGTAGATCTGAGGAGAAAGATTTCCCCGACGGAGGTGTTGCAGCTCTGAGATGGAAGGATTCCCCGACGGAAGTGTTACAGCTCTGAAGGGAAATGTACTTGGGAACCAAGGAAAGCCACAAAGTCACACCACACACAACCCTCACACAAGAAATTTTTTTTTAAGGAAAGACACAAGAAGGTAGCTGCTCCTGCTTGGTTAAGAAGCAGCAGGGAGCTGGGGAGGAGATAGGTGTAGATGGGGGTTTTCAGGGGAGGAATGTTTGAGATGAAGATTTCTAGGGCAGGGATTGGTGATATTTCAGTTCCTGAGCTTGGAGCAAGCTCAGGGATTGGTGGGATTTCATGCTCAGGGATTGGTGGGTCGAGTGGTCTGAGTGAAAATGGCCCCCACAGACTCACAGGGAGTGACATTATTGGAGGTGTGGCCTTGTTGGAGGGAGTGTGGAGGTGTGGCTTTGAGGTTTCCGAAGCTCAAGCCAGGCCTAGTGTGACTCTTTTCCTGTTGCCTTTGGATCCCGATGTAGAAGACTCAGCCACCTCTTCAGTACCATGTCTGCCTGCATGCCATCATGATGACAATGCCATGATGACAATGAGCTAAACCTCTGAAC
>JADRCD010160455.1:25831-45140 GCA_019843815.1 Montemys delectorum | reverse complement strand
TTTTTTTTTTTTTTTTTTTTTTTTTTTTTTGTCCGTTTGCCCAGATACGACGCCAAGCTATTAAAGAGCTGCCTCAGTTTGCCACAGGAGAAAACCTTCCGAGAGTAGCAGATATACTGACCCAGCTTCTGCAGACAGGTAAGAGGTTTTTTTGTTGCCTTTTACTGTAAGTCAGCTCTCTGGAATATCGGTTCTACTTGGCTTTTTTTTTTTTTTTTTTTTTGCTCAGGTGGTGGGCATGGAGGTCCTGCCTCTGGCAGATGATGTTGAATTTCTTTCATTCAGAATTGTGAAACTCATTGACTTCTGAGTCTGATGCTTGTTTTGTTTTTAACTCTGTTTATAACTGCATAATGGTGAGCTTCTCTTCAGACTTGAAACAATTACCTGTTTCCTATGGTGAAACACTTTGTGCAGTCTTAACATACAAGGTTCATAGTCATGGCCAGGAATGTCCTCTGTCCTTGTAAAGGAGCAGTGTGTCCCCCGAGACTGATGCTGAGGTATAGGTTGCTTGGTAAAACTATTGAATCTTAACTTTGAAAATGAAGCAGGTGGGGTATTTTTCATTTATTCCTTACTCATCGTGCTGTTGTTTTTCTCCCCAGATGACTCTGCAGAATTTAATTTGGTGAACAATGCTCTGTTAAGTATATTTAAGATGGATGCAAAAGGTAAAGGCAGTTTTTCTAAATCCTGCTCAAAGCCTTAGGAAACCAGGGAACTTGGGCTTTACTATGAGGTCTCTTTCCTAAAGGTGATGACCTATTCTGAAAAAGGGCCTCTCTACTTAGATGTTTGTGACTTTCCAATAGAAATAATTGTTTAAAAATAAACAAACAGAACAGTTCAAATTTCCCCTAGAAATGTATTGGAAAGTTTCTTTTGCAACTTTAGAGAAATCTTCCAAAATACCCGAGTTTGTTTCTGAGCGTGAAAAAGGTCCGCATGCTCAAGCTGATACCCCAGGAGCAAAGCATATGGCCTTTCTGAGTTGGGCTGTGAACATTTCAGACTGACTTTAGCCAGCATTGGCGATATTCAGTGTTTATTTGTTTGAACAAGGGTGAAGTTAGTGTGAACGCTTCACACTTATACAGTTGCTCTTCTGCTTTACAGGAACATTAGGTGGCTTGTTTAGCCAGATTCTTCAAGGGGAAGACATTGTTAGAGAACGAGCAATTAAATTCCTGTCCACAAAACTCAAGACACTCCCAGATGAAGTGTTAACTAAGGAAGTAGAGGAGCTCATACTCACTGAATCCAAAAAGGTTTGTTGTAGTTACCTTGAGGTTCATTGGTAGTTATCCAGTTATCCATGCTGGGTTTGGTTTATGCAGAAGTGACAGATCCCTCTGCAGAAGGATTTACCATGAATACCTTGTATTTACCACTCTTTCACTCTTGACCCATGCTGATGCAAAGGGTTTAATAATACTGAAACCCTTTGGTTGCTATCTTAACTGCTCCTTACTCTGCTTTCTCATCTTGAGATGCTTAAAGTATTCTGGAGCATTTTAGGATTAAATAGCATAATGAAAGAAATGGAAATAGTAAGTTTTTGTCATTGCCTGTAAAAGCTTCCCAAGAGTATGAGAGCATATGTAGTAGCTGCTTTGCTTACCTCATTTCTGTGACAGAATATCAGACAAAAGCAACTTGAGGAAAAAAAGGTTTGGACCACAGTTGCGGGCAGTTGGTCATCTGTCACAGTGATAGGAACTTGATGCAGCTGGTGACATTGTATCCACAGTCAAGAATCATGCCTATACTTAGCTAGTTGTCTCTTTTTTAATCCTTCCCACATCCCAGCCTGTGGAATGGTACCACCCACAGCTATTAACCTCTGCATAGGCCTTCATAAGCATGCCCAAGATTTGTCTCTTAGGTTATTAACCATCACACCATGCTTATTTGTCCTCTCTAAGCATCTAGCATAGTTAGAAAGGCTAAAATTGCCAAGGGTTGTCAAAATTGACTCTTCACCCACTTTTAAATTGCCAAATTTGGGGAATAATTTTCTTTTAAAGAAAATTCAGCCTCTTCTCTCATGACATCACTCACTGGAAAGACTGTCCTGCTGAGATGGTGGGAATGTTCTTACCTGTCATGTCCTATATAGTCATCTGAGTAGAAAGGGTCATAATTGCAAGCTTTAGTGAGTATAACTGTGGTCCCACTGATACAGGAGACTTACAATAACGAATGTCACTTGAGTGGTAGCCTGTGGACAGTTTTCATATGAGGTGAGCAAGGCTACTTAGTTGTAGGAGGCTACTGACTTAACAGTTTGCCACAGAATTTCTCAATCACTTTTACACTCTCCACCCCCTCCAAGAACCATTTTATCTATCTTTCTTACTCATTCTGTGAAATTTTAATCTGTAGATACATTGTAAATCTGTTGCTTTGTATGTTGGCAATGCCTTGTATGTCAAAAACAATTTTTTTACATTAAGATTGTCTTAAAAATAACTTTGGTCCTCTTAGAGAATACAGCTTTCCCTTTTTCTGAACTTAAAACTTGCCTTTTGGCAAACAGAAGCGTTAGTATGTAACAGAAGTAATGCTACTGTGGCTATTGATCTTTCCCTTTCATTCAATTGATAAATGCTGTTCTTCTGAATTGTCTCTTTCTAGGTCCTAGAAGATGTCACTGGTGAAGAGTTTGTTTTGTTCATGAAGATACTGTCTGGGTTAAAAAGCTTACAGACAGTGAGTGGAAGACAGCAGCTGGTAGAGCTGGTAGCGGAACAGGCTGACCTGGAGCAGACCTTCAGCCCCTCAGACCCTGACTGTGTGGACAGGCTACTGCAGTGCACGCGGCAGGCTGTGCCTCTGTTCTCTGTGAGCTCTTTGTTCCACGGTGATGATACTTGGGTCACCCTTTTTTTTTTTTTTTTTTTTTTTTTTTTTTTATTTATTTATTTTGTTTTTGTTTTTTTGTTTTTGAGACAGGGTTTCTCTGTATAACCCTGGCTATCTTAGAATGAGGCTGGCTTCAAACTTTTAAAACTGCCCCGTATTCACTTGAACACTCTTCAGACTGTCCCGTAAAAGTGTTCTTAGCATAGTGGGGCAAATAGAAAGCAGAGTGGCAATGTAAGAACCCAAAGCTGCAAGAAATTTCTCCAAGGGCTTGCTTAGAAGCTTTCTAAAAATTATAAGAACTTGCATTCTGTCTCCAACTTTGTTTGCCCTACATGGGTTTTCTGAGATCTCTTTGCCCTAGTTTGAAAAACATGAAGGATGTGTCCTTGTTGGGAAATATGCAGTGTGTAAATCCAGCGCTAACATGTCACTAAATTTAACTTGAGAGCCAAAAAGGACATTCAAGATCTTTCAATGTCCAGGTGTTCCAAATAACCTTGCAAGGAAGGCCACATAATATTGGGATACTAAGTTCACGCTTTCAATAGCAATCTGCTATTAATCTTTGAAAAAAGGCTGGTTTGTTTTGTAACTTTTATTTCTTGCATTCTTTTTTATAGAAAAATGTCCATTCTACAAGATTTGTGACATATTTCTGTGAGCAGGTTCTCCCTAACCTCAGTACCCTAACTACCCCAGTGGAAGGTCTTGATATACAGTTGGAGGTAAGAGAACATTCCTGCTTTAAAAAGTACCATAAAGCTATTTTCATTTTTTAGGAGAAATGTGAATCACTGACTTAGATCTGATTTCCAGGAGTGTAATTAAAATCTCTGGCAGTGGCTAGCCAGTAGTCTCCTATTGTATAGAAATACTTTATGGATTCCAGTGTAGCTGCTGTGATAGGGCAGCACTGCCTGTAAATGTCATTGTATGAAGTTTATACCTTTAAAACCTAAATACTTTTAAATAAGGAACTTAATTCATGACAAGTTTCCATACAGATTTAAACTAGATTAGGCCAGTAGGATGGGTCAAGCAGGTAAAGGTGTTTGTTCCCAAGCCTGATGACCTAAGTTTTGTCCCCAGAAACTACATTGTAGAAGGAGAGAATGGACTCCTGCAAGTTGTTGTATGACCTCCCCATGTGCAGGCACATGCCCATACACACAAATTTACAAAGATTAAAAATAAACTAGCTTAACACCACATATCCTTTACCCCGTCCTCCAGTAGAGTGAATACCCTCCTGCGTTGGCTCTCAGCTGTAGCAGACAGTTGTCATAGCATCTATTGTGGTGTTTGCATTCTCTCTCCTCCACCAGTGTTTGACTTTACTCAATCCTGAATCACACCATGTGGCACAGCACCACTCCCCAAACAGCTGTGATGCTATGTAGGGAATTGACTGAAAACCAGGAAATGCATATGCCATTTCCTTTACTGCACAGTAGTGTGCATCAGATGTCCTATGCTAAGGTGGTCAGTCTGAGATTGGAAGAAGCAGGATGACCATACCAGATATTGGCAGTTACTAATATTTTCATATAGTAACTAGAGTCTAACTTCTAGCAAGAACCTATGGTAAACTTGAGTGGTTGCTGTTGCAGATTCTGAGTGGTGATTGGAGGATTAGTGTATTTATCATGTTTTTCATTGTACCTAACTAACATTGTCAGTATGAGCGTATAGTAGGAGGAGTCATGGCTCTCTTTTTTCCTTGCTTCTTACAGATGTGTTAGGAATTAGGATATCTGGATTTGCTAAGATATGCACCCTATGACTGTACTAAGGGCCTTCACTTTCTTTCATGTTTAATTGTAAGATTTCATCTCTAGAGATTTATTTTATCCAGTTCTAACATGAGTCTGAGAAGCATAATTGAAAACAAGCACAGTCTTTTAAAGGTTTATAGAATTCCTCTCATTCATAGCTCTTGCTCATTTAAAAACAGTTCTAAGAGTAAATTTGTATGTTTCAGGTATTAAAGTTGTTGGCAGAGATGAGTTCATTTTGTGGTGACATGGAAAAACTAGAAACAAATTTGAGAAAACTGTTTGATAAGTTACTGGTAAGAACGTTCTTCTTCCCTTGTGATAGGTCAGTTTATCGCCTTAAAGACTAGCATCCTATCAGCTTCTAACATGTGACTTCTAATTCTAGTTGAGAACTCAGCCTTGTGTTTCCTCCTCTGGAAGGAAGTCTCTTTGGATTTCCAAGCTGCTGATTCTTTACATAAATATCTCCCATGATTTAGAGACTAAATCATCCCCTTCCTTCCAGATCAAAATGATATTCTGTCTGTGAAATAGAAAGTATCACTAACTCTTCTGATTGTGCTAAACAGTCTAAAAACTGTAGTTGGCATTGCAAAGGTCATTTGTTCCAGGCCACCAACTAGCTAGCTGCCTAAGGCCAAGAAGCTGTAGCAACCAGGAAATAGTCTGTCATTTAAGTTGTAATTGTGGAGAAAATAGGCCATCTGATAAAAATCATTATCAGCATCACTGAGTGACTTTCCTGTTTGATGTGAACAGTTACATAAATGGCCAGAGATAAGCCTCAGGCCCTTGGCATATAAGGAGTCATTCAGCATCTGCTGCTTCCAATTTTGTAGTATCTATTGGGTGTTGTAAGGCTGACATTGAGAATGCCTTTGTCACACTTTCAGTGTAAAGAGTACAAACTTAAAGCAATATGGACTTTAGAAAAAATAATTTTTTTTTAATTCATTAAGAATGTAGTCTTGGTGCACATTGAACTTTGGTGCCTACTGCCTAATGTTAGCTATTTCCACTTTTGATATTAGTGGTAGCAGCTGTGACATAGGTTAACGATGGCTGATGTATCAGAGCTTTGGTCTAATGGGTCCTAGCTCAATTTCTAGTCTGTTTTTAGTGTTCTTGTGTCTTAAAATCGTGCTTTAGGATTACATAGCTATCTCTTTATAGCAAAAGTCTTTAGAACAGACTGCAAACATCTGCTCTCTCCTCTCTTAGGAGTATATGCCTCTCCCTCCAGAAGAAGCAGAAAATGGAGAGAACGCTGGGAATGAAGAGCCCAAGCTACAGTTCAGTTATGTGGAGTGCTTACTGTACAGTTTTCATCAGTTAGGCCGGAAACTTCCAGACTTCTTAACAGCCAAATTGAATGCAGAAAAGCTCAAGGATTTCAAAATTAGGTAATATATGACAGAACTGGTGTAGTCCTTAACAAATATGGAAAAAGCTCTCTGGGTTTTTATTTTGTTTTATAAGAGCTGATTCTTCCCACTCTTCCTTATATAGGATGAGAGTCCAAAAGACACGTTTGTAAACATTTCACAGATGTGGCAGTACAGGTCCCTGGCGAGAAATGAACTTTAAAACAAATGAACTCTTGATTCTTCTCTCTTGACCTATGACCTTGGGCATGGTCCCCAGCTGCTTAACTCCTCAGATTTTCTCAACTGTTAAATTTGAATGACAATAGGGATATGAATAAGCTTATACAATGCCCAGCACCTAGTGGGTATTGGTACCTATATCCACAGGGTTGGTGGAGGAGCAGTGCTAGACAAGTTAGTGGTTCAGTTTTATAAGGATACTCTGCATACAATCATTCCATAAGCAAGTTTGTAGTACTTGACCCATACTTGCCACTTGCTACTGCCCTCTGCTTTCCCTCTGAGAGTGGTTTAGTAAATGATCAGTTAGGCAGCATGGCTTTACAGACTGTAGTATCAGCCAGTTAGGAAGCTGAGGTAGAAAAGTCACTTGGCCATCTGGACAGTACAACATGTCTATCTCAGCAGCAAATGTTTGCTGAAACACTAGATCAGAAACTAATAACATGAGAGTACTATTTTGTTCATGTAGCCATTGCCACAGTAGGAGATTATTTGAGAACACAATTGAAGTGATGAATTACTGATTAAATACTTTGTCATTTAGGTTGCAGTACTTTGCACGGGGCCTTCAGGTTTATATTAGACAACTTCGCTTGGCTCTCCAGGGTAAAACAGGAGAGGCCTTAAAAACAGAAGAGGTAAGAATGCTGACTGATGACACAAGTTGTCAGTCCCAGTGACTGACTCTGTGGTCCTTGCTGGGATGTGGTTCCCCTTGATCTTTCATAATAAAACCACCCTTAATGAAATTTTTTCACTTTTCATTACAAATTATTGGTTTTCTTTAAACACTTCTTATATAACTCCATGTTGTATTTTTCAAGTAAATTGCACTTCAAGCATGGTTGATTTGCATAGGATAGAGAAATAGGGGGGAAAAATTATAGTTTTATACCTCTACTTAGGAATTTCTACCTAGAGATGTGAATTTGGTTCCATGCAGAATGGTATGTGTATACCAAAGTCACTGAATTTTAATTTTGTGTTCCTGTTACAGAACAAGATAAAAGTTGTTGCATTGAAAATAACAAACAATATCAATGTTTTAATCAAGGTGAGTCCTTTTTTTTCCCTATTCTTCCAGCTAGCTAGAGTTGGTACAAGAGGCTTTCCATGTGTCTGCATTGGGGAGATGTCATTTCCGTCCTAAGATTTGCTCTTTTGAAGCTTTACACGTCTGTGTAGTATTAAGTGACACTTCTGAAGCTAGCCTCAATTGAAAAGGATGAAAAGGCTGAGAGAGCCGTACAAAGCAGTGAGCAGATAGAAGTAGACTTGGGCATTTCAGTAGCTTAAAGTTCTGGTAGTTTGGGATTTGTTTGTCTGTCTGTCTGTTTGTTTGCTGGGACACTCTTGACTTTTTTTTTAATGGTGTATTTTTATTTTATATGCATTGGTGTTTTGCCTGAATGTATCTGTGTGAGAGTGTCAAATCCCCTAGAACTGGAGTTACAGTTGTAAGCTGCCATGTAAGTGCTAGGAATTGAACTCTGGAGGAGCAGACAGCACTTTTAACCAGTGAGCTATCTCTGCAGCCCCCAGTTCTGGTAGTCTTAATGTTAGTGGGTCTTTTTGAATGGTCAGTGAAACCCTGCATTTTGTAATAATGGGCAGGTGATATTCAGCATGTGAAATGTTTTTTCTGTGACATTTTTTGTAAGCTTATCTGTGTAATACACTCAAAGAGTTTTGTGTACTGCATGCTAATGATATCTTGCCTTTAAGTTAAAATGTCCTCCTGTTCTTTTTTTCCCTAAATATCTACTAGTATGTTTGTAATACCCAGAGCATAAAACCTAGCAGTAAGGACAAGTATGCCTTCAGCTAATGTAGTAGAAATGCTATGGAGAAAGTGCTTTTAATCCAAAAGAAGAAGAAATCACTGCAGAGACAATGGTAGTGTCATTAAACATGAACTGTGAGTGTCATCTTGCCAAAAAATAAAAAGTCAGTGCATGTGTGGTTTGCTTTGTAATTCCACCACTCAAGAGGGAGAGGCAGGAGAATCATCATATGTTCCAGACAGGCTAGTCAATAAAGTGAAACTACCCTGACTCAACAATTTAATTTACAACTCCTAAGGGAAGCTTTAAAATATATATCTGCTACCATATATTACCTGAGTTCAATCAGCACCTGTGTAAAAGCCATGCAGAGTAGTACATGCCTATAATACCAGTACTGGGGAGTCAGAGACATGAGGATCCCTGGAACTCACTGACCAATCAATCTAATAGTCTCTGAGCCCCAGGTTCAGTTAAAGATCCTGTCTCAAAAGACTAAAGTGAGAGAGGACTCAAGAAGACACCTGGCACCAGCCTCTGACACCCCGCACACATGCACACATGCGCACATGCGCACGAGTACAGAGTAATAAATGCTTCCCTTCAATTGAAGCACCCTAGTGACTGCCTTTATGCAAGAGGAAAGCTTTCTTGGTTGGTTTTGTTCATTGAAATTGGTAAATATTGATGTCCCATCCTGAAGTTTGGGGCTATTTTAAAGGAAAAAAAATAGCTAAGGTTTAAATCACATACAAAACAGTGGAGGAATTGGTGTCTTTTACAACAAAATGGTCTCCAGTTTCTTAGGCAGAATTCTTTGGGTCTCTGTTTAGCTGGAAGCACAAGAAATAAAAGTTTTTCCTCCTAACACATTTTTTTTTAACCCAGTGTCTTGCACAAAACCAGTCTAAGATGTGTTTTCCTGCCTCTTTTCCTTGCCCACTACTTCTTTAATTAACACATCCATTAGAAGTCTTGGCTGATTTTGGCTTTTGTCTCTCCAGGATCTCTTCCACATTCCTCCTTCTTATAAGAGCACAGTAACATTGTCCTGGAAACCTGTACAGAAAGTTGAGATTGGGTAAGAAATGGATTTTAAAGAGATTCAAGAGTCAAATCCTGAGTTCAGTTGCTGATTTTAACTTTACATTGTTAGTTAACTGATTCTCAAGAAGTTGTTAAAATATGATAGTGCCAAGTTGTTCCAGAGCCTTACAAAACAGGGTGGTGGGTATAATCACCCTGGAGGACTTGGGTATGTTTGTGTTCCTGTCACATCACTAGACTTTGTTGGCAGCTTTGTACAGCGAGGAGAGTATATGTCTTTGAAACCACACATTTCAAGTACTGTTAAGCCTTGTCTATGCCCACTAGAAATTTCTATATAACTGTAACTCAACAGTTACTGTGATGGCATGGAACTTTATCTGCTTATTTTCTGATGTGACTGTTCTCTTTCATAGATCTTTTACAATAAACCTCATAAGCTAATTTAGAATTGTTGTAACTTGGCATAATACAGTGCTTTGTAATTGTTGCTTTCCCCACTGTTACAGGCAAAAGAGAACCAGTGAAGATACAAGTTCAGGTTCACCACCTAAGAAATCTCCAGGAGGACCAAAAAGGGATGCCAGACAGATTTATAATCCTCCTAGTGGAAAGTACAGCAGCAATTTGGGCAACTTTACTTATGGTGAGCGTTTTCGTTTGGGTACAAGCAGTTCAAGAGATTAGGTAGAAAGTGGTACGTGCTTTTAATTGTGAATTATATGTATATAGTATCATAGTTCTGTTAGGTGACTTGTCTGAGTTAGCATGCAAAAGAGGACCATTGGGAAAATAATTATATCCCATTTCTCCGTTACTCTTGTGCCCTCACTGAATGAAGCGTGTGATACCTAAGCACTTGAAAAAAGAAAAGATGTCAGCTATATTAAGAGGAACCCACAGAAACAGGAACCTGTCATGAACTTGTGTACACTTTTCATGAAAGGAAAGGCATAGCTCTGGCAGATGTGTAGGGAGGGTCTCGGAGTTGTGAGCCTGTTGCTGAAAATACTCATGGTTTCTGTGGCTAGTTGAAAGAGAGAAGTCATAGAAATGGAGTCAGATAGTTGAGCATTGTGTGCCTGGGAAGATATTGTAGTCTACTTTGCCCAAATGCAGTCTTCTGTTATTGCTTCTAGTTCTCCTTGGCTAGGAGAATTTTCTTTCCCACCTGTCCATTCTCTGTGAAGTCTGTTTTTTACTGACTTTTCCCCACATGAATTTTTGTTTTGTTTTCTTTTTTCTTTTTTTTTCGAGACCGAGTTTCTCTGTGTATCCCTGACTGTCCTGGAACTCACTCTGTAGACCAGGCTGGCCTCGAACTCAGAAATCCGCCTGCCTCTGCCTCCCAAGTGCTGGGATTAAAGGCGTGCGCCCAGCTGGGATTAAAGGCACTGCCCAGCTATGAATTATTTTTTAAGGAATGGAAACTGTGGGGCATAATGGCATATGCCTATAATCCCAGCATATATGATTAACTTAAAGACCTATAGCTTTTTGTTGTTAATTCTGTATTAAGCATCTTATGTTGTCTAGTGCACTAAATATGTTAACTTCATTAAAGTGATTTGCATACCAATCCATGAATAAAATTGTCTTTGTACAAGAAGTGACTGAGTCAGGCTCCATTATATTACAGAGAAAAGTGTTGGCTAAATTAGAGGTGTCTAGTTAGTTTTCTATCTCAGAATTAAAATCTTTTTCCTTTTTGGGAAAAAGGGAGATTGATCAGAAAAATCACCTAATAAACAATAATGGCAGAAATTTTAAAATGGACACAAAATTGACCTAAAAGGTATTATTCAAGATTGTGGATCAGAAAGATCAGTACCAGCCTTTATTTCTGTTGGCAAGATTGCTGCAGTGAGGAAGTTTGAAGTTCAACAAACAGATTTGATTTCATATGCCCATGATGAACAATCCAGCCTTGGTGATAACTTCAGTGTTCTTCACTGGAGTCTTTTGAGCTAATTCCTCTTGGTCTTGTTCTCTGTGTGCTCAGCAAATGATGTACTGTGCTTATTCAGAGTATCTGTGTGTGTGACATATAACTTTGTGAGAGCTCTGGGGAATTCAGACAGCCCATGAAGGAATGGAAAGGCTCAGCATTGAACTTGCACTTAACGTGAGGGTCAATTCTGTAGATGGTGAGATCACAACAAAGACACTGCCTGTGTATCACATGAAAAAACAGCCTCATTGTCCAAAACAGATGGAAGTTTAAGATACTTCTCATATATAAGAACAAGCAGTTTTTGTTGCATTAATTCTTTAGTAAGTGCAGGCAGGCATTTTTATCCTTCTTTGATAATGATAAACACCAAAATAGAAACTAGCAAGTATGGTTATGCTAACATTGTTGCTTTGAAACAACTTTGCTAATGAGAATCTTTAGTCAAACTGCCATGAAGTTTCTAGCACTTTGCTGTTTACCTCTCTGCCTCTGTAAATGCATGGACAGAGTGAATCTAAAAATAGTGGCAGAATGCCACTTGTGCTTTTATAAATCCTGCTGCTACTTTCAGAACTAAAAGCTGTACTCTTCTATTTGCTGAAGCATGACGTCCTGAGCAAGATCTAAACCATTGTTCGCTTTTTCGTAGAGCAGAGAGGAGCCTTCAGGGGAAGTAGAGGTGGCCGAGGTTGGGGAACACGAGGAAATCGTAGTCGAGGAAGACTCTACTGATTACGACATCACATTCTTCAGCATTGTCGTGAGAATAATATACTTAAATCTACTACTCATTGGATTGCCGGGAATGTCCCTTTAAAAGGACTGCTGCCTTCAGCTGAAAACGTAATGTTCTTTCTACCTTTGTATGTATGATCTACTTTTGTAAAAGACCATGGTTGTGTCCAAGGTAAAACCACAACAATATTTTTGGATGCTTTGTCTGCAGCCTTGACTTGTTTTCACAATATCCTCATTATCCAGACTTCATCTTGTGAATCTTGCTTTTACACACCTTGATAATTTGTTAGTGAGAAATGACTCTATGGAAAATTCAGTCTAGCTTGTGATCTCGTAAAGATCATCACTTTTGAAATGTTACTTGTTTTCCTCCCCATTCTGTTACAGCTTTTCGCCCAATACATGGAGAAGAGTAATGATCAGGCCTTTTGCTTTCATTGTTTTCTAATGAAGCTTCTAGGCAGTATTAATAGCATTCCTGCCAAGAGTTATAGAAATTAAACACCAGCTTCTCACAGTGTACAAGTGACGTCAGCCTTTAGAAAGAAGAGGCTTTGCATTGCTCCCTTCTCTCTTCTCCATATTTTGGGATACAGCTTTGAACACAGGGTGTTATTTGAATAGGAGTACATGTGCATAATATACATACAGACATAAGCTTATGTTGTGTGTGTATATATGCATGCTATGGAACTTGGGTGTACAACAAATCAATACTTTAAATTCTCAGAATGGGTCGTCTGACATAGTGATTATCCCTTTGAGGCTGAATCCATTACTGACTTAATATCTAGGTTTTTACTCCAGTAGGGAGGAATTTCAGTCAGTTGAACTAACATGATTATTATTTTTTAAAACTAAAAACAAAGGCTGTTTTTTCAGAGACAAATATAAAGACCCTTGTTGGTGAAATACAGCCAGATCTGGTGTACATACAGGTTCCCACAGGATGTGATAGTGTAATTTAGGATTTGGAGACTTAATAACCAGGGCTACCCAGGAAAGTGACTTGATGACATAGTACCATAAGAGTTGCTCACTCAGCTTGCTTTTGCCACTTTCAAAATTTAACTTCTCAGGTTATTAATCAGATTATTGTATAAGTTAGCCAGTAGTCTTTAGATTAAGACAACAGATGGGAGGTTTGTGGAGTGTCTCATGTTGTGCATATTTAGTAGCCCAGACTCTGTTCTTCATTTGAATGTTTCATACATTTTTGTTCCACAGTTAATCTTCCTTCTCCAAGTTTGCTATTCAAATCAGAAATTCAGATGACATTTCTAGTGGTTTGCTGTTTTGTTTTGGTTTTTTTGCTTTTTGTTTTTTGGGGTTTTTTTTGGGGGGGGGGGTTGTTTCCTACACAGGTGTCTTCATTACCATCACTTCTACACTGGGGAAAAAAAAAACCAATCTCCTTTGTGAGAATCACTGCACGTATTTATAGCCAAAATATTTCTGAAAGTCTAGAATGATACAAGTGAGCACAAGAACTTGGTCAGCTTGACTATGGAGTGCTGGCAATAAACTCTGAACATTCCACAAGACTGAGCTGAACCTAGGCTCCCTTGGCATCTGAACAGACAGGAACATGGGATTGCCAGTTGAATACTGTAACCATCTAGTTATGGATCTCAGAGATGAGATAGATCAGCCATGGCCTAAAGCTACAAAATGAATTGGACTATAGCAATATAAATTTCAACACAGTAACTTTTCCTCGCTTGTCTGAGGGTATTTGTAAACTCAGTAGACGTGACTTGACCTCATGTGTACTACAGAGCTCACTGCATTCATCCCCTCATCCTTTTGCTTCCTTTCCCTTACCTAGTCAGTAGTTCATAACTTAGTGTTCTTTTTGCTTCAGAAATTGGAAAGAAAATCTTCATGCCATGAATCTTTTTCTTCCGCAAGGACACCTGTTTCTCTCGTTGTTTAAATGTAAATGCTCCCTTATGCTTTTGAAATAAATTTCCTTTTGTAATTTTGTTTTGTGTCTTAATGTGTTATAATTACAACTTAGGATTCTTGAATCTTAGATAATAGCATTTGTTGGTTGTTTCTCATATGGCAAACTAAAATGTGCTATGTTGTCAAGGTCAGTCTTGAAAGCCATCTGGTTTGGATATATTTTTATAAGTAAATACAGCCTTCTGGAAAAGATTCCATTCTGTCAAAACAGCACCGGGAGAGCTGAAGCATGGTGTCCCGTGCCTAGAACACTCTCAGGGAACTCTCTCCCAAAAGTTTGAGGATGGAAGAAAATAACAGCTGGATTCAGTGACATACATCTGTAATTTCAGTAAGCAGGAGGCTGAGGCAGGAGGTTCAAGTTTGAGGCAAGCATAAGCTAATAAAAAGATCTATTAAAAATAAACTTGGGCCAGCAAGATGGCTCAGCAGATAAAAAAGCTAGCTGCCAAGCCTAACAGCCTAAATTCAATCCCCTGCATCCACATGAAGGAAAGAACCAATTCATAATAGTTGTCCTATGACCTATGTAATAAACTTTTAATAATACCTACATTAGATTACAAATTACAAAATCTGCCCCGATTTTGAGACTGCAAAGTACAGTAATTGAATTCTCAGCACCCACATTAGGCATTTATGCCTGTAACTCTAGCTCCAATGGACCCAGCTTATGCCTCCACAGCAGGCACCTGCATTCATGTGCACAGACCCACATGCTGGATGTGTTGATACAATTTAACAAGATAAACCTTTAAAACTTATTCCATAGTGAAAGATCAAGTAGATACACTTCCTGGTATATATTGCACTAAAAGCTCACAAGTGCAAGTGAGATACTGGCAATTCTCCCATTATGGCTATATTTCTCTAGGTTTCATGGAAGGAAAGAAGTGCAGTTGTATGGAAGAAAAAAAAAGTTCTTAAGTGTCATGACTGCCTAGACATAGCAACTCAGAAGTAATAATTGTTTAGAATCATGGTTTGGATGTGAAAAGTGCCTCCAAGGCCCATGCGAGGCTTGGTCTCCACTATTCAGAGGTGGGCTTCAGGTAAGTGAGTGAGTCATTAGGGCATGAAACATGGAGAAAACCTTGTCCCTAGCCTCTTGTATCTTCATTTGCCTCTCAGCCTTCTGTCACAAGCTCTGCTGCCGTGATCCTCTGCCTCACCACCATCCAGCCATGAGCTGAAACCTCTGCAACTGAAAAACAGAATAAGTCCTCCCTTTAAAGTATCTGCATCATATAGTTTATTACAGTAAAGAGAAGGAAATAGCACATTTAGGTTGGGATTTGTAATTGTTCTACTCCACATGGGAAAGCTACTTTTTGGGAGGAATTGGGGAAACCCAGCCAAAACCTAAATACAGATAGTCAAGAAGATTAAAAAAAATAAAAATGTAAGCATAAGAAATTCCATTTTTAGCTGCTAATAGATTAAATGAGCAAAGAATTTAGGACAGATCCCTTGGATGGCCTTGGTCAACCCAGCTTTTAACAATCCTTTCTAGTACATCAGAACCTAAGTTGGAGACAGAAACCTGGACATCCTTGAAAAACCTGTGTTGTGTATTTGTTTCTAGAACAGTCTGTTCTACATTCTGTTACACCCAGAATACAAAACCCAGAGTACTTTGTGATCTTTCAAATGTAGTTTAACAGGACAATTCCCATCTGCCCTGGGTAGCATCCTTGGAGGAAAAGTTTGATTGGTTCTTATGTGTTGCTGCCTACCTGTAATTGTACTTCCTTTTCCAAGTTTGACTGTATTCTGTCTCACTAGACTAGACCTAAGAACCTTTGCAGAGATTAATCAAGAGTTTTATACTCAAAATGTAGAAAATACTATCAAAGTAGTGTGGTAAGTCATTAGTGCTACATTCAGAGGTGGCAAGAAACTTGGCATCTTTATACACTAGGATTATACACTGTACCTTAAGTTGAAGAAAAGAGCACAAGACTGGGAAAGGGTAAGCAAACCCTTTTCTCTGTGTTGGGGATACCTAAAGCAAGAAGGGTATGCATACACAGACATCCTTGTACACTGAATATAACTTTTATTTTTATTTATATTTTAATAAGACTAATTAAAAAAGATCCACCTGGACTATAGAGAACACATGTAGCTACATCACTCCTGAGATTCTGTTATTTGGCCAGTTATTTTTGCAAATGTAATTACAGCCATATATAAGTTTATTTGAAGCTAATCATAAGGGAGATTGTTCACTTGGCTAATCTTAGCATAGAAATTCTTTAAATCTAGCCTAGAGATGAAGTAAGTCAGAGTTTTAAGCAATGGAGACATTCTCTTAGTAGCCTTAAAAGTAACTGTCATGTTAAGAGGGCTACATGGTAAGTTAAGTGGGTGTTTTGCATTAATAGCCAGTCAGCATCCAGCAAGATGCCAGCCATGCCAAACCAGACTTGTGTTCCATAGAAACTGAAGTGATGGTGTAAAGCTGGTAAGTTTAAACCAATTGGTTAAACAACAGAAAACCATGGAGAGCTCTCAAGGTTTGAAACAAAACCTTGTTCACAATAATTGTGAACTAGGAAAGACAAGTGGATAATCTGTTGAGTTTGTAGAAGCTGATTTCCAACTCCTTTCCAATAGTTAAATACCAAAGAAGTTCTTGATAGTTGAAATATATGATACTAGAGATTCTATTCAACCATTCCTTCTGGGGTTCAGGAACCAGCTAGGTGTAATAAACATTTATTAAATAATGGACTAGAGATGCATAGCTCATTAGTAATGTGTTTGGCTAGCATATGCAAGGTCTTAAGCTCAGTCCCTAGCATTGTAAAGAAAAAAAAACAAAACAGATGATATACAATAAATGACTACACCTAATTATTTCTACTTTAAAACTCAGATTACAGTTCTTTCTATATTTAAACTCAGTAAGACACACAAGAGTCCCTTACAACTTGACACCAGCATCACCTTTACCAACCACACTTTGCCTGAACCATGACCTTTGTGCCAAGCCTTTTTTCATCTGGTTGTAGTTCTCTCTACACATTATTACATTCTCGTCATTATTTTAATTAACTTGTCAACATCATAGCTTACTTCTTAATGGCCATATTTCTGTGCCCAGTCTACTACCATGCAGAAGCAAATGTATATACGTGAGTGTATATGTCTGTGCATGAGAATTGTATGCCACATGTATAAAGGAGGATCCCCTAGAGCTGGAGTTACAGGTGGTTGTGGCCTAACACTGGTTCCTGGTAAGAGCAAGAAGTGCTCTTCTGCCCCAAGCCATCTCTCCAGCCCCAAATTATACCTTTTTAATAAAACAAACGTTCATTACATCAGTACATTTAAGAAAAGCTGCCCTGGGAGCTGGGCCTGATGGTTCATGCCTGTAATTGCAGCGTCAAGGAGGACTTTAAGGCCTGCCTGGGCTAAATAATAAATTCCAGGCAATTTAGGCTGCAAATGGGAACTTCATTTCAAAGGCAAAACCAAAAAACAACAAAACTAAACTGCTCTCAGAAGAATTAAAAAGCCATGGCATAGTCTCTGTTCCCATAACATGAGGCAGACATTTGTTTCCCTGCAACACACTTATTTAGGTGATAGAACACTATTCTCATTTTTTTATTTTTTTTTTTTTTTTACTCAACAGAAAAAAGCATAACAAACTTCGATACAAGATGATACACCATACTAGTAGGCCGACCTGAAATAACTAAGCACATACGTGGGCAGAGCCTAGAACCTAAAGCAGTTAACAGCTAATCTACCTATTGGTAGTGAGCCTTAAGTTTCAATATGCAAATCCATCACCTGAGACTTTTCCTTAAAACATGCTCATAATGGCTGAGTCTTCCCTCCGAGAAGGGAAGCTGCAATCTCCGGAGATGCCAATATCTGGGCTCTACACCTAGGTCTTTTACCTTAGATCAGAGCTGCCCACCAAAGTCCACAAGACACGTGCTGCTGTTAAGACCCACCGGATCTGGCTACATAGGATTTAAGTGATCTGTAAGGACAGACACATCGGTTTTTTTTTTTCAAATTTAGGAAGAAAAAGTATGTCGATCATAGCTTGTCGTGAGCTGCTATTTTGTATTTGATAACGAGCTGTTTTTTTAAATTCCATGTGATATGCATTACAGTACGACTGCGCCGCTTGACACTCCATCACAAGCCTTATTTATATATATAAAAAAAAAAGCCTCTCTCAGATAATTGAAAAGTGTAACTTTTATTGCACTACCAGAAACAATACTTACTTTTTAAAAAGACCTCCACCATCTTCTCACTTCTGCTCAAGTTCCACCTAGTCTATTATCTCCCCTCTGGTTCCCACGCTTGGAGATCATATAGCCTACAGAAAAACGATAACTTAAAGACCGGTTTCCAGCTCTGAGGTGTGGCAGGACCGGCTGCCCCGGCCGTTGGTAAAGAGACGAGTAGTGACTACGGGGCACTCCGCGGGCTCCTCCTACAGTGCCAGAGGCGACCTCCCCAAGATGGCGGACAGCAAGGAGTAGCTTCCGCTTCCGGTGTGAGCGGCCCGGCCGGGGGGGCAAGATGGCGGCGGCAATAGGGGTCCGCGGCCGGTTCGAGCTGCTACCTTGCTCCGGCCCAGGTTGGCTTATCAGCCTTTCCGCTTTGCTGAGCGTGGTGGCTCGAGGGGCCTTGGCCACTACGCACTGGGTCGTCACGGAGGACGGGAAGATCCAACAGCAGGTAGCGGCCAGGGTGCCCCCTCTCTGCCCGCGCCCCGTGAGGGGATCCCGGAGCCGGGCCCCTGTGTGGCTCCGCGCGGCCCCGCCCCCAGCTTGGCTTCCCACGGTCCCGGCCCACGGGCCGAGGCTTCCAGCGCTCAGACCTGGCGCCGCCCCCTCCCCTCGGGTCCCCTTGCCCTGGCTCCGCCGTGGGGAACTTCTCAGCCTTCCACCGTGGGGCCGCGCGCCGTCCCGGAACCAACCCTGGGGAACTGAGACTTGAGCTCCCGGGTTAGGAATCACACATTCATCGTTTGTTCTGGCTTTGGAGCCTCTGGGCCAGGACCCGCGCGCCACCACCTCTCCCCGAAGAAGCAGAAAGCAGGTGGCAGTGCCGGGGAGTGCGCGCGTCCCAGGCCGGTGACAGCCAGGGTAGCTTTAGTGAAGGGATGGATCTTTTAATGCGACTCCTCCAACCTTGCCTCCCACTTGGTGGGATTTGTTTCACGACGTGGTGGTTTGAGGCTGTGCCGTTAGCCAGGTCATTAGGGGCTCTTTAAAGACATCCCATTCTTGCTTCTTCCGAAGGAATGCCAGAAGATGCCTCTGGTGGCGGTGCCTGCATCATTCAGCTCTTAAGTGCCCTCATTTCCCGGTGTATTTTACATTGCTTCCTAGTTCCAGTGAGCCAGCTCAGCTCGGCACTCTGCTTGTGCAGTTTACTAGATTACCTATGCTTGAACTGATTTCTTGGAGTGACCGCTTTTCTTATATAACTTTCTGATGCCTGCATTTTGCGTTCACGCCGCTGATGCTTTAAGGTGTGTGTGTGTGTGTGTGTGTGTGTGTGTGTGTGTGTGTGTGTGTG
>JADRCD010160455.1:0-25821 GCA_019843815.1 Montemys delectorum | reverse complement strand
GTGTGTGTGTGTGTGTGTGTGTGTGTGTGTGTGTGTGTGTGTGTGTGTGTGTGCGCGCGCGCGCGCGCGCATGCTTCACCACAGAATCTTGTAAACTTAATGACTTCCAGCGCTTGACAACAATCAGGAAATGTCCAGAAGACATTTAAAAAGTGAAGTGTCTACCCCGTGCAATGTAAACATACTGACTAATGTTTTAACCAAAGTCATGAAAGATAACTGATCCTTTTGCTTAACTGTAGAAACATATTGCAAGGTGTTTCATTAAGATGAGACATTTAACAGTGCAGCAAATCTAAACAAAAATTTTAAAACGTCAGCCCTTTGTGTTTCCATTGTACTATTTCCTCGCGTGTATTTATATTTCACTCCCATTTTAAAGAGCTTTCTTTTCATGGATATTAAGTTTAAGATCCAAGTTAATTTTCATTAACCTCCAGGTGAGAGTTTAAAAATGTTACAGCCCCTAGAAAACTCCAGGAAGGCTGTCGCTCTGACATATGGTTAGAAATCCTGTCTCATCAGTGCTTTCTTTGATTGCTGCGGTGGTTTGCTCGAGGCCCTCATGAAGGGAGGCGTTGAATTCAGTCACTTATGCTGCAATTTGGGGAGCCCTTCTCCCATTGGCTCTTTTGCTATATTGTTTCTGGCCACAGCTATTTATACTCTATGACATTGACTTCTCCTTCCCATTTTGGTGGCCTGCCACTCAGCTGAAAAAGTAACCCATCTGAAAAGTAAAGGCTAATTAACAGAGATGGGTTATTTATATGTTGAATATTGCATTGGAAAAGTAAAATCGGATTTGGTTTTGTTCTTTAAAAAAAAAAAATGCCTTCTTTTGCACATTGGATCTATGTCTGAGAGGGGAATATAGGGATATTAGTAACTTGCCAGATCTTCTGAATCTCTGCCAAGTCACCCATCCCTTCAGTAAGTAATTAGACTTAAAGAGAAGAAAGCAAGCCCTTTTTTATTTGTTCTTTTTTATAACGGCCCCTCCAGTTGACTTTTCCAACTCTTCACTGAACATTAACAGTTACAGCATTGGGTTCTGGCAGCCATGAACTTTTACTCTATAACAAATAAAGTTGATGACAACGTGTGAAGGAGTAAAGGGGTGGAGTTAATCTAAGAGGAAACACGTACAAATAATTAAAATAGGAATTGGATATAGTGGGCAACATTTGAGTTGGACTCCAGTAACTGTATAACTCCTGTGTCCTTTCAGGCAAAATCTAATAAACATTATTTAGATTGCAGTCAGTGGTCACATTTGAGTATATATTAGCACATCAGTTTGGGGATACTGTAGTTCTGTTTGTAAATTCAGAAACATAGTTAGGATTCGATTAATATGCTGTATCCTAAGTGACATATTTAATTTCTGCTGCTTGGTTCTTGGTATTGTTACTTGATTGAGAGCAGAAGTGCGGTTTCCGTTTTAAAATACCCTGACATCAAGGAAGGTCTGCGAGCAAACTGCAGTAGAACATTAGAGTGGTAAATGTCTTTCTGATCATTTGAATTCTAATACTTAAACTTTTAAAAACTATATGTGTCATGATTTTCCACAGCATAATATATCATTTTCCACAGCAAATATGGAAATATTTATAATAATTAAAATTGAGAATTAGAGCCAGCTGTGGTGGCACACAACTTTAATCCCAGCACTGAGGTGACAGAAACAGGTCTCTGACCTTGAAGCCAGCCAACCTGGCTTACTTCTATAGCAAGTACCAGGCCAGCCAGAGCTACATAGTCTTTCAGAGAAAAAAAAAATCAAAATTGCCCAAAGTACACATTTAAATAGGGGCATTTCCACTATTATAGTTAAAGTACAGCATGGAAGCTTTACCAGGACAAGTACATATTCATTGGATTTCTGTATCACAAGCCTTAGCAGACCCTAAAGATAGACATACCAGTTCTGTACTCCAGCTTGTGAATATGAAAGCTTAGAAACCCTCTGTCCTTAGGTAGATTCAGCTGGGGCTTCATTTAGACAGCTCTACATTCCTGTAAGCATCCTCTTTGCTTTGAAGGCTGGAGTCGCCGCCAACAACAGCAGATGTCCAGTGCATGCCATGGAAAATCAGAGTGCTCCTTCATAGCCCCCTGCCTCAGCTAAGAAGCATACCTCCTACCACCACTGAGTTCTTGAGAATGTAGTCTAGAGAGTCCTGGAGCTGGAGTGGGAAGAAAAGGTCCCATTGCCTGTTTTCTTTTTTTCAGTTTTTTTCTTATTTTTTTTCCCACCATAGACAGAGAAAGGTTAAGAAAAAGGCTGTCTATAATTGTGAGCTTTTTCTCAGCTTTGGTTTCTGGAATACTTCTTCATCATTCATTGCCTCCCCCCTCTCCGTACCTGGAAACCAGAAAGACCATCTGTCTTCATTTTCTTCCCAGTTACTATGATAAGTTACCCTGACAAAGACACCTTAAGAGAAGAAAGGTTCATTTAGCTTACCATTCCAAGTTACTTATGTCATAGGAAAGTGGGGAGAGGTTAGGGTAGCCGGAACTTAAAGCCGCCAGTTTGAGGCAGCTACTCGAATTACCGTTAGAAAGAGCAGTGAGGCCTGTGTACGCCTGTGCTCAGCTCACTTTCTCAGCTTCTATACAGTCCAGGCCCCAAACCCAGGGACTAGTTTACCCACAGTGAATGGGTCTTCCCATCTCAGTTAACAAAATCAAGACATGCCATGCCCGCTGGCTAATTTAATCTAGATAATCCCTTATGGAGACTCCCCAGTGGTTCTGGATTGAGTTAAACTGTCAAAACTAGTGATCCCAACTTTTGTCTCACTTTACTTAAGGAAGGGTCCTTAGCTTTGAGTCAGTCTGTGAACTAGATGACTGTGTGTTATTAACCAGTTAGCATGAGGCTCTACTGTGTAATTAGGCCAAGAAAACCTTACATCATCCTTGATGTTGAAATGGGGCTTCAGTTTAGTGTTGCACGTCTGTGATCCCAGCACTTGGAATATGAAGGCAGGAGGGTCAGTAGTTGGTTATCCTTGACTATATACATATACATATAGCAAAGTTATGACCAGCCTGGGCTATATGAGACCCTGTCTCTAAACACACACACACACACACACTTCTGAATGGTCTGGTAGGCAATTCCTTCCTAATCAGAGCTGAGGCTGTTGCTGGTTGTAAAGAATAAACTTCTAGACAATATTTTCAAATATTTTTATTTTAAATTTAAATATAATCACATCACCATCAGACCAAAACCAAGTTCACATCTACTTCTAACCTACTGAGAAGCAGGCCATGGACTTTGGCCACTTTGTCAATTCCATGTGGCATATCACTTCCTTGGGAAAGAGTTGCTGAAAGTCACTTAATAAGCATACTTTGCCAAGGGATGCTCTCATGCAGCCTAGGCCTTCCTCAAAGTTACTGTGTAACAGAGTCTGGCCTTGAACTCCTTGATCATTCAGTCACCACAAGTATTAAGATTATAGGAATACCTAGCAGGCCCAGGGATTGTTCATTTGTTTGTTTGTTTGTTTCCAGAGTACCTGCTAATTTGCTTACAGAGGAGGTTAAATAAATTTTGGAATTAGCCTGCAACCCTCAGCATTCTCTAGCATTCTGTTTCTTTAAATTTTTTGGTTGGTTGGTTGGTTGGTTGGTTGATTGGTTGGTTTTTGGTTTTGATTTGGGGGTTTTTGTTTGTTCTCATTTCTGTTTGCTTGTTTGTTTGTTTGTTTGTTTGTTTGTTTGTTTTGGAAAGGTACTCTGGTATCTCAAGCTAACTCCAGACTCACTATGTAGGATGACTTTGAACTTTATAATACCTGGCTGTATCATCTCTTATCAGATGAACTCTTGAAATCTCCCAGCTATTAGTGTGTAAGCTTGTTCAGTCAAGAAGTTGTGCTTCTGGCACCAGATACAATGCCTCTGGATAATCTCTTCAGAAATGAGGCGCTCAGCTTTCAGTAACAATCGCGTTGTTACCCACTGTCTCATAACACTGTAGCATTTATTTTCTTGACCACCGTTTCCTTCTCCTCTAAAGTTAGAACCACCAAGTTTTAAATTTAGGGGAAAAGAGTACTTTTTGTGGGGAAGGGATTCTTAAATCATGCATATTACATTAGTAGCCTCTCGTCCACATCTGAGGAATAGCATTTAGTAATGGCAATAGTCATAAGCATGTTAATCTATACTGGCATGTATTTTGTGCAGTACATTTTGAAGTACATGCTTTTCTTCTCATCACACTAGTAAGTGGAGGAATAGAGGGAAACAGAAGAGCAAATGTGGAAATAATGAAGGCTCACCCGATCCATTTCCTTCCAATTTAGATTATTTTTGCCAAGTATTTCATAATAATTTAGATCAGGTGACAGTAGAAGGTAAGGGGGCTCAAATAAGCATGAGTGTGTTTGGTGGTTGTGTGATCATCTGCCTTTAGTCAGGCAGATGTCTGGGAAACACTGATGCTTTCCATTACAGTGAGGTTCCTGGTGGTGCTGATGCATGAGAGCATCCCTTGGCAAAGCATACTTGCTAAGTGACTTTCAGCATCTCTTGCCCAAAGAAGAGCTATACCACATGGAACTGACAAGGAGGCCAAAGTCCCATGACACTGATCTTCAGTAGGTTAGAAGTGGAAGTGCTACTTGGTTGTGGTCTGATGGTGAGTAATTTGGCAGATCTGAGAGGGCTTGCACATGCAACAATGACTAAGCTCAGTTCCTGTACTCTTAAGAAACATCACCTGTTGGTGTCAGGGTTCTCTTGAGTCACAGAACTTATGATGGAATGTCTTTATATATTAAGGGAATTTGTTGTGATGACTTACAGTCTGTATCCAGCTACCCCAACAATGGTCAGATGTGAATGGGAAATCCAAGAGGATCTAGCAGTTGCTCAGTCCCACCAGGCTAGTTGTTTCAGCTGGTCTTCTGTAGAAGTAGATTGCAACAGATGTGCTGGCAATAAGTGCAAGCAGTCAAAGAAAAGCAGATCTTCCTCCTTCCAATGTCCTTATATAGGTCTCCAGCAGAAGGTGTGGTCCAGATTAAAGGTGTGTACCACCATCCCAGGATCTGGGACTTTTTTTGTCCCAGGCTGATCTTGAACTCAGAGATCTCCTTTTGCCTTAGTCTCCTGGGATTAAAGGCATGTACTACCTTGCCTTGGCCTAAGCTTTTCATAGCCACTATGCCTCAAAATCTCCATGTCAAGGTCTAGGTCAGAAACTTGTGTCTTCCAGCCTCAAGATCTGGCTCACAGGTGAGCCCTCCAATTCTGGGTTGTAGTTCATTCCAGATAGCGTCAAGTTGACTACCATGAATAGCCATTACACCTGGTTATGGTGTGCATAGGATATGGCCCAAATTCTTCCATAACTCTAGCTTTTATCTGGTCATCCTTGAATAACTAACCCTTAGTCCAGCATCTCACACACACAGACACACACACACAATCCAGCATCACACACAAGCATACACACATACACAGTCCAGCATCACACATAGACACACAGACACACACACACACACAGAATCCAGCATCACACACAAGCATACACTCATACAGAGTCCAGCATCACACATATACACACATACACACACACAGAGTCCAGCGTCAGATACACATATATATACACATAGTCCAGCATCATACATACACAGACACACACACACACACACACAGAATCCAGCATCACACACATACACACACACAAAATCCAGCATCATGCATACATACAGACACACACATAGAGTCCAGCATCACACAGACACACACACAGAGTCCAGCAACAAACACACAGAGTCCAGCATCTCACACACAGACACATACACAGACATACACAGTCCAGCATCTCACACACACACAGAGACACGCACACACAATCCAGCATCACACACAGAAACACAGACACACACACACATACAGTTCAGCATCACACACACACACACACACACAAACACACAGGTGCTCATACACACGTACTCACGTTGCACTCTTTGTTGTTGTAGCATCCCTAGGTATGCTGTGTTCTCTCTTGCTTCTGTCCTTTGCACATGTTCCTCTCAGGTACCCTCATCTGACTAACTCGGATTCACAACTTGTGTGTCATTTCCTTTGTTTATGTTTTCATAGCATGATGAATTTCTTACTGAAAGCATTTACTTACTCATATGTGACCATTTACTCACCTTAGTGCACTCTAGACCACTACATAGCCCCAAAGAGAGACTGGATACATCGACCTCTACAACTTCAGCATCTCCCACACTGTCAAAACACACAGGCAGCAACATATCATTAACTGTTGATTGGCTGATGCAAGCAGATGTGATAAGTAGATTTGGCATCTTAGACATTTACAATTGCCTGTATGAAGCCAGTGTTCATTCGTTTGATTATCATCTGGAGATGACTTGTAGGAAGCTTCAGACTTGTGGGAAAAAAATCGAAGGTTCAAGTGACCCATCAGTCAGTCACCCCTTTGACTCTCAGAAGGGACTTGGAACAGTTGTGAAGGGCTGTAATCTCAGAGACCACTCTGGTCTGTGTGCTGTTCATCAGGCTATGCTCTGCAGGGGACAGCATCCTCTCTGTTACTGGTGTTATACACAGAGGATCAGCTTTACTGCCCAGACTTGTAAATACTTAGAGAAGTGTTGAGAAAAATAATGAACAAGAAAAGTAAAAGAGAAGAATGAGAAAACCAGGCAGTGTAGACAGGGCTGACAGCTCCACTGCTGAGCAAGGGTTACAATCAGCTGTGGGCCCAGCAGCTGTTGTCCTTTGGAGGCAACCCTGCTGGAAGTGAACAGAAGGCGTGCTGGCAGTGAGAAGGATGAGGGCTTGCCAGCAGGCCAAGGCAAAAATTAGCACAGCTTTGCACTCACTCCCGAATGTGGAGAGCAGTACCTATATCTCAGTTATACAATCCTGATGGCAAAAGTTAAAACAGAAGCTCCTGTGTGTGGTTCTAGCCAGTAACTCAAGAGTCAAGTGTGTACAGACTTCCTTTCCTCCTGCTCTCTTAAAGCCAGTCCAGTAGGCCCTTCACCCCTGCAGCGCTCATCAGGACACCTAGGGCTTCCCTCATTGCCAAACTCAGAAACTCAGCTTAGCCTCTTAGCAACCTAGTGGCAACCTTGTACCTTACTGAACTATTTCCTTTCATGGCTGCCAAGACCCAGATTCTGTTTTTCTTCTGAGCCCCCCCCCCCCTATCCCCCCCCCAGCCCCTGGCCATAACTTTTCCCTTTTTTTCTGCTGGACTTTTCTTTTCCTTGATGATTTGCTGGCTGCTATGCTGCCCCCCATCCCCACATGGTCATCTCAAGCAGCCTCCTGCCATAAACTTGACCTCTTGAGGCCTTCCACGGCTCATCTGAGCTCCATGACTCCTGGGCACCTCCACTCAGAATGGCTTCACATGGACAGCAGCTTCTGATCCCAACTGCACCCCAGACTTCTTCCATTCACCAAATAGCTGTGAGCCCAAATACTGGCGTTTGTCTTCACTCTTTTATTCTCTATTTCATACCCAACCTAAAGATAATCTATCTCCTTTACTTCCAGAGTGCTTCCTGATTGAGCTGTGTCTTTCCACTTCCGTTCTGCAGGCCTCGTCTGGACTAACTCTGCCTCAGTCCTGCTCTGATGCCAGTTTTTAACTGGTCTTCTTGCTTCACTTGTGCCCCAAATAATCTGTTCTCCCAGAATCATTGAAAATGTTTTGTTTGTCTTTAAACACATGTGGCCATATCATTCACTGTAAGATAGGTGGGAAGCAGAGACCATAAGAGCACCTGAAGGTCTTTCCAGTCACACATGAAGATGAAAATCTAAGTTCTGCATCGTACAAGGCCAGAAAGACCTGAGACCTAGCCACCTCTCCAGCCTCAGGCCCCACTCTCCTTCTTAAGTGATGGGCTGTGTTTCTGTCTTTGGACATCCCTCTACAGATGTGTTCATACCTCAGCCTGGCTCTCCTCTTAGGTCTGCTCACATGACGCCTCTTTTTACATGTCTAAAACATCATCTCTTCCTGCACTGTATTCTTCCTCTGCTTTATTCTTCATAGTGATGGCTGCTGGTACTATTATTATAGCATTTACATTATATTTCCTGTCTGTGAGAGAAGGCAGCGGCTTTGTTTTCTTCAATCAAGTAACCTCAGAACCAAAAACAGTGTTGGTACATGGTATATATACTCGGGGAATACTGAATAAGTGAAAATGGTGTGTGTGCACATACATTATTTTTACCTGCAATATGACTTGAGTCAACATACTCAAAGGCCACCATCATTTTAGTGGTCTAGAACAGGGACAGTGTGTTTATTTGAAGGTTACAAGAGAATTCGTTGATTCTCCCTGTTACAACTAAAAAGCTTGGACAAGCTAAGTCCTCTTTAGAAGCACAGTGTCTCTGAACAAGAGGAGAAGATGTTGCCAGGCCACATCACAGTGAATATTTGTCCTCAAAGTTCCTGTATACTTGAAAACATTTTTATGAGTTTCTTTTTTAAACATGCAACTGGGAACATTGTATCTGATGACTAATTTGCTAGCTTAAAACCAAGGCATCTGTCCACAATAGAAATAAAAGTTACCTCCTTGGTTAAGTCAGTTATATGAACATTCTGTAGTATATTTATCCAGTGCATTTAGATTCTCCGGCGGGGCGGGGTGTTTGTTTTGTTTTTCCTGTCAGTACTGTGGCAAGTGAGTGTGATCATATGTATATCTTTGCCTCTATCTATGAGTATTTGTAAGATGAGTTCTTAGAAATGGAGTTAACTGGTTTAAAGTGTTATTTATTCTTAATTTTCTAGATATTGGCAAATTATTGTGCTAAAGGATTGTGTCAGTATTTGAAAATGCTCAGCAGCATTTGGGATATGTAAAACCTTTGTTCATAATCTGACTTTAGCAAAAGACCTTGCATTGCCCTTGGTTAAACTGCACAGTAGCCATCAGTAGGAGTGGCAAGCTTTAAAGAGCAACCTTCAGTTTCATTTTCATGTCTTCCTAGAAAAATTAAACCTTTATCATTAGTGTGGTTGGGATTGCAGTAAAAGAAATCAGTCATGTTGATTTCATCCCCTGAGCAGAGGGTTGAACTGCATCCATTGCCTCTCTTTAGGGCAGGGATTTCCAGCACAAATTAGCAAAGCCATTGAGTTTCCTGTCACCTCAGTAATAGCATGGCCCAGTGCCTTGTACTGATTGTAGTGTCTTTTCTAGGAGTTGAGTAATCCGGTTATCTCACTAGGAGTTTTAAAGCTCACACCTGGTATTCTATCTGTATTGCTGCTGTTAAAAAAAAAAAAAAAAAAAAAAAAAAAACACAAACTTCATGGTTTAAAGCAACCTAGATTTATTGCTTTCCAGGTAACTAGGTAAGGAGACTACAGGTCCATCCTGAAACCCACAAGCAGAGTCCAGAGAACAGCAGTGCTGTGTACCTTCCTTCCTGGAGACTGTGGGCAAAGGCCACCTTTTCTAATGCTTTCCTAAGGGCGGCCAGTATTCCTTGGCTCTTGGGTCACTTTCATTGCATCTTCAAAATCAGCAGTAGTTCATCCCACTGACCTCATTTTTTCTTCCTGTCTGCCCCAACCCTGACTCTGCGTGTGACCACGCGCGCGCGGGCGTGTGTGTGTGTGTGTGTGTGTGTGTGTGTGTGTGTGTGTGTGTTTTCCCTGGTCCATATAATTACTCTGTATACACCTGATATCCAAGCTGTGTTCTCTGTCTTAGGACCGTCTGATTAGCAATCATTCATCTGGTTGATATCTCAATCTCATTTGCCATAGAGTGTAATATAGTCACAAGGTTAGGGATCAGAGCATGGTAACCTTGGTTGGGTCATTATTCTGCCTGCTGCTATGCTCAGTACTTATTTACAGCTTGAATTAAAGTCATGTCTGAGATACATATAAAACAGCTATGTCTAATATAAACAGCAATTAGGAGGAAGAAGCAGGAAAATCAGAGGTTCATATTCAACCTCAGCTACACAGGAGTTTGAGGCCAGCCTGTCACAAAGAGGAATAAAAATAACAGCAGAACCAGCTACATTGTTTCCATACATGTTTACAAGAGCATCTTGACAAATACAGAAATTATCCATGACTCTTGTCATTTCATCCAACATTTTATTTTTGTTGTAAAGTTACAAATAGCCTAGCTGAAAGTGTGTTGTTTATATATGTTCCCTGTGGCATACATTCTAAAATATAGCTTAAGACTTATGTATTTGCTGCTTATGTTGGAAATATTGTCTTGCTTGTCAATCAGGAAGACATTGTTTGACATGAATGTTCTTACAAATTGGCTACAGCATTATGAACATTCAAATCTAGATAACAGCTATACAGTACACTTTAAATGTCTGAATTATGTAGGAATAGGCAGTTTTACAACCATGGTTTCTAGAAACTATAATAACAAGAAAATAAAATCTAGTTGAGGATAAATTTCAAAGAATAGTGGCCATGAAGTTCATGTGACAGGCAGTATTCAGTACTTATGTTTAAGTTTGTTTTTAATTTGATGCTTGATAATTCTTCAAACTGAGACTGGTTTTAACTTTCTTATTAAAATATTATACAACTTCTCTAGCAGCAAAAATTACAGCCAAACAGTTGTCTTAACAAAGTGTATACTCAAAGGCTAGAAAGATGGCTCCGTCCATAAAATGCTTGCTGCACAAACATAAAGACCCAAGTGTGATCCCCAGCACCCATGTAAAAAGCCAGGCATGGTGGTACATGCTTGTAATCCCAGTGTCCAGAGGGTAGAGGCAGGAGAAACCCTGGAGCTGGCCAGCCAGCCAGCCTAGCCTTATCAGTAAGACTGTCTCACGTAACAAAGGAGATGGCTGTCCTTAGGAACCTCTACCTTCTAGTATGCACATGCATACGAGTGTACATGTAGAAGCACTCAGACACACACATACACACACACAGAAACACACACACACAAGTTTTCACATTTATAGCCAGGAGGCTATGAAGACACTCTTATGAGGTAAATCTGGACTGATATTTTGAACTTGCAGTTCTCCAAACCTGAAAGAAGATGGAAGTCCATGATGGCCTAACTTGTAGGAAGAGTTGGGTGGACAGTATTGACAACAGACATTCTGCCTGCCTCAGCCCATAAACTCAGGCTGATTACCATTGTATTGTACATGGCCAGAATTACGGGTGCAAAGGTTCCTTAGCCAGTTCTTTGACAATAGCAATAAATTGCAATTAAATTTCAAATAATTTGAAGAGAAAGGTATGACCCAGAAAAGACACTAGCTGAGCATTTTTTGAGGTCTTTATCTTGAACCCACAACTGTGACAAGAACTGTCTTAATGAATACCTAAGAGAAAGCTGTTAGGCTGTTCTTCTTCTAGACATTTTGCTTATCATTACAGTTTGTTTAAAACTGAATAAAACAAGTTTGTTTCTCAGTCCTCTCAAGTTTGATGTTTACAAAGATAATGTACTTTTAAGTAGATATTTTCTTTATAAATTTAGGTAATATGTACTCATTGTTGAGAAGACTGGAAACATAAACAAATGACCTTGAGCCCTACTAACTAGAACCGTGCTTTAAAAATATTGTATATAATCTATCAAATTTAGAGTGAGGCAAGATTAAGTGTAAAGGAGATTTAAATGTATTCACAGTTATTCTCATGTTTCTAAAGGCTTGTGAAACTCACTGTTGGTAGGAACTTAAGTTGATTCAACTATTTTGGAGAAAATTAACCAAAAACATAAAGTGCTTCCTGTAACTTAGACATGTTCTTCAAAGGGAAGAGCATATCCAGACACTTGCCCAGAGAATATCATTATTTTTTAAGTAAAATATGAATAACCTAAATTTTAGTAGTAAACTAGGGCTTTATTAACCATAAGCTAAGTGTAGTTACTTAAAACAAAATATAAACCACTAAAATTGAGGTTGAACTGGAGATACAACTTTGTTGGTAGAATGCTTATATCCATCCCAACAGTACGTAAGCTGGATGTGGTGACCCACCTGTGTAATCCTTGCAGTTTGGAAGTAGACCAGAATTGCAAGGTCATCCTCAGCTTCACAGAGACCAGCCTGGGCCACATGAGACCTTGTGTCAAAACTAAATCAAGAGTTTGGAGAGATGGCTTCATAAGTAAAGTACTTTCCATGCAGTCCTAGAGACCCACAGAAGACCCAAGTGCAACAGCACGTGAGTTACCCAGCACCGGGGAAGCATGAACAGGAACCCTGCTGCCAGCCCATCTGGACAAGGGAGTGAAGGGGCAGCAAGAGACAAAAAGTCAGGTGGAGAGCAGTGGACAGGACACCTGACATGGAACTTCTGGCCTTGGTGCAAGTATGAGCACACACACACAGAGAGGAGGGAGGAAGGAGGGAGGAAGAGAGATGAGAGAGAAATGAAGGCGATAACTTGGTCAGAGAATTGCTTGCTTTGCAAGTATGAGAACCTAAATTCTGTCCCCAACTCCCACTAAAATTCCAAGTGTAAATAGCACATCACATGCTTGTAATCCCAGCACTGTAGAAATTCCAGAGGCAGAAATAGGAGGATCCTTCGAACTCACTGACTAACCAGACTAGCCTAATTTGTAAATCACAAATTCAGTAAGAGATCCTGTCTCAGAAAATAAGGTGGCTATTACATGAAGAGGGATACCTGAAGTTGGCCTCTGGTCTTCACATGCACATGAACACAAATACACATATCTGCATATATACAGAATAAGTAAAATTAATGATCCATCTGTATTTACTGGGAGAGACATTCAATGTAGTGGGCAGAGGAGTGGGCTATGGAAAGGTGTAATACACTAGTTATTTCCATTTTTAAAAATTATTACATTGATTGATTGGTTGATTGACTGTGTGGGAGAGTACCTTGTATGGATTATGCACATGCTGCAGTATTCATGTGGAGATCAGAGGAAAACTTTCCAGAACAGGTTTTCTCATCTTACCATGTAGGTGGCCAGTGATAGAACCCAGTTCATCAGCATTGGCAAGTGTCAACCTACTGAGACATGCCATGGAGCACATGTTCTTATTTCTGTAAAGATATCCACATTGCAGTGGGGAGGGTAGAAGTTACCATGACATATCTAACAGTAGATAACTCTGAAAGTGAGATTTCAAGTAATTTTGATTCTTTTCTCCATTCTGTCTATATTGTTTATATTTGAAGTACAATACTTAGTTATAATCAGGGAGGAAAAAAACTTGAACTTTGTTAGCATTAAAGCCCATGCAGCTAGAGATGGCTCAGCACTTGAAAGCACTGCATGGTCCTGCAGAGGACTTAGGTTCTGTTCCCAGCACCCACATGGCAGCCCATGGGTCCAGGGAATCCCATGCCCTCCTCTGGCCTCCTTGGGCACCAGGCATACATGTGGCACAAGATATACATGCAGGCAAAATAACCCATGTACCTAATTAAGAGCTGTACGACAGAAAGCTGATATATAGTGAGCCACTATTTAGAAGTAGCCACTGCTTAATTGGAGCAAATGGACAGTTTAACAAAAATAGATGTGTCTGTCTGTCTGTCTATGTCTGTATGAATCTGTGTGTGTGCATATGTACATGTATATGCACGCATGCATGTGTGGGAGGGTTACATGTGAAAGTCACAGGTCATCTTCCAGAGTTATTCCTCAATTACCTTTTGTTTTTCTAGACAGGGTCTCTTCCTAGGCCTGCTGTTTTTTGCTTACGAGCCCCAGGAATCCACCATTTCTACCTCACAAGTACACACCACCACTCCCAACTCTCTTTATATAGACTGGAGCTTGAATTCAGGTCTGCATGCTCGCATAGCAAACACTTTACTGACAGCGCCATCTCTTCAGTGCCAGAAGAAACTTTTTTTTTTTATTTTTTTTATTAGATATTTTCTTTATTCACATCTCAAATGTTCTCCCCTTCCCCGGCTTCCCCTCTGAAATACCCCCATTCCCTTCCCTCTCTCCCTGCTCACCAACCCACCCTCTCCTGCTTCCTGGCCCTGGCATTCCCCTACACTGGGGCATAGAGCCTTCACAGGACCAAGGGCCTCTCCTTCCATTGATGACCGACTAGGCCATCCTCTGCTACATATGCAGCTGGAGCCATGAGTCCCACCATATGTGCTCTTTGGTTGGTGGTTTAGTCCCTGGGAGCTCTGAGGGTACTGGTTAGTTCATATTGTTGTTCCTCCTATGAGACTGCAAACCCCTTCAGCTTCTTGGGTCCTTTCTCTAGCTCCTTCATTGGAGACCCTATGCTCAGTCCAATGGATGGCTGTAAGCATCCACTTCTGTATTTGTCAGGCACTGGCAGAGCCTCTCAGGAGACAGCTATATCAGACTCCTGTCAGCAAGCACTTGTTGGCATCCACAATAGTGTCTGGGTTTGGTGATTGTATATGGGATGGATCCCCAGGTGGGGCAGGCTCTGGATTATCCTTCCTTCAGTTTCTGCTCCACACTTTGTCTCTGTAACTCTTTCCCTGGGTATTTTGTTCCCCCTTCTAAGAAGGATCGAAGTATCCACACTTTGGTCTTCCTTCTTCTTGAGTTTCTTGTGTGTGGTTTGTGGATTGTATTTTGGGTATTCCAAGCTTTTGGGCTAATATCCACTTATCAGTGAGTACCTACCATGTGTGTTCTTTTGTGATTGGATTACCTCACTCAGGTTGATATTCTCCAGATCCATCCATTTCCCCAAGAATTTCATAAATTCATTGTTTTTAATAGCTGAGTAGTACTCTTTTAACTGCAACTCTGTAAATTACCCTTACTCCAATCAAGTAAAGATTATATGGGCAAATTGAAAATATGACAGTCTCATTGGTTGGAATAGTATGTTTTTTGGTTTTGTTTGTTTGTTTGTTTGTTTGTTTGCTTGCTTGCTTGCTTTTGTTCAGGGATGAATCAGGCTGGTAAAAATGTGACAGAGGTAGGGTTAAAAAGTTAGAAGAACCTTGAAGTCATCTAATTGGGTCTTTTCAGCTAATAGGGAAGTAACTCAGGCAAGGAAGATATACTTATTCTGACCTACGAAGGCTTCGCCACTGTACCTCCAGTAGAACATCGAGCAAATGTGGCATCAAGACACAGCCAGGAGTGTGTTGACTACCTACCGTACACCTCACACACTGAAGGTAGAGAGGAGTACAGACAGCAGTTCAAGAGTTTAATGCTTGATGATACATACAGGAGTATGTATCCATGCAATGCTTGACTATACAGGATGTGTATGCATGTAATGCTTGATGATACAGGAGCGTCTATACAGTCTCTGATGGGAAACCAAGAGGAGAATAGTTGGCTTCACAGAAGAAATGTCATTTAGTTCAATCATCTAGCCCTTGTCAAAAGCGTAAGTGTGTGCCAGCAGCTCTATGTCCAGTGGCACATAAGACGTATCTTAGTTGGGATTTCTGCTGCTGTGATAGAATACCAACCAAAAGCACCTTGGGGAAGGAATGGTTTATCTCATCTTACACTTTGAGATAGCAGTCGTCATGGAAAGAAGTCAGAGCAGGCACTTAAACAAGGCAGGAGCTCAAGCAGAAGCCATGGAGGAACACTGCTCACTGGCTTGCTCCTTGTGGATTCCTCAGCCTACTTTGTAATAGCATCCAGTACCACCTGTCCAGGGGTGGCACCTATAATGGGCCCTACAGGCTTGCCTACAGCCCCATCTTAGGAAGGCTTTTTCTCAATTATGGTTTTCTCCTCTCTGATGATGCTTTCTTGGGTCACGTTGAAAAACAAAAACAAATAGGCAGCCCAGGGCTCTTAAAGGAGCCACAAGGATACCTCACAGAACCTCTTTAAAACTTAGGCTAAGTTGGACCAGTGAAATGGCTGAATAGCCTGACACTTTGGTTCAATCTCTGGGACCCACACAGTGGAAAGAAAGAACCTCTGACCTCCACCTATGGGGCACATGTGTGTACCCCTACACATTCAATTAATTAATTGAAATGTAATAAAGTTAGCAAAACATTTGGGATGACACAAACCCTTTCTGAATTATAAACATTTCCTTGGCATGTCAGACAAACTTCAGGTGCTATAGGTATGGTTTGTCCCCAGGTGTAAACAAAGGTAGGGTTTGCTGCTTCTTCAGACCCATTCTCAGGCTTCCTCAGAAGACACTCTAATAGGCCTCTCTAGTACCACCTACCTCACTCAGGAACTCCTACCTCAGAAATAGCCACTATGACAATAGAAAAGCATGCACTGACCAGGCTCCCACCTGGGGAAGAGGAAGTCAGGGATGTGGTTGTGATAAAGAAGGAAATTCTGGGTACTGACCAGCAAAAACTAGACATGGACAGTGAGTGGTGCCAGTTTTGATTTATATAGAGATAAAATGATAGTGCCTTAGTGTTTCAGTGTGTTATACTACCCATGATAGTGTCATAACTTAAAAATTCTGAATTAAAAAAAAAATCTGCTTCAAGTTCTTAAGGGGAATATATTTTTTAATGAGTGCATCATACTATAAGATGTCAGTTTTTATTCTGCTGCTAGAAGAGTGGGTTTCCATGTTGTTTTCATGTTAAAATGAATATCATTACAAGTGGAACAATGACTGAATATGAATGAGTTGCATATAAGGCTTGAACTACTGTCCCTACAGAAATGTGTCATAGCCTGCTCTAAAGGACCACTGACAGTTGACTCAAACTTGCCTTCCTAGACTATCACTCACGTTTCTACACTTAAATTGGTCATTTTGTTTAAAATGTTCACCTTTATCTAACTTGGCAGTGAAGTGGTTTCCATCTGCTGCTGAATGGATTTACTGAGTCCACTATCTTAGGGCTCTCATTGGAGATGTAGCTTTGAACAATGTCTCAATTTGGAACTGATTCAGCAGTTAAGTGCACTGGCTGCTCTTCCAAAGGACTCAGGTTGAATTCCCAGGATTCACATGATAGCTCACAGCCATGTATATCTCCAGTTACAGGATACAGCATTCACACAGACACACACATAGATAAACTACCAATGCACATAAAATAAAAATAAATCATTAAGAAAAAAAGCAGTGTCTTGATTAGTTAGAGAAAGCCCAAGTATCGTCTGTAGGTCACTTGGTAGGAGTAAAGTGTTCACTGCCATTTTATATAATTGGATGCATGCACTCATATATTGTACTCGAAGGAGAATCCAGTTGGATTGCTGGCACATGTCATCTTCTTTAGTGAAGTGAGTCGCTGCAGAACAGTGAACTGTCAGCTGGAGGCCTAGAGGATGCACCCTTCCAGATGACAGAGTTCAGTCGACAGTCACATCTCAAATGCCAGCTCACCTTTCCCTGTGTAGAACTACTCTAAATATAGTTTCTAGTTCTTTTCTTAAATAGAGCCAGTGAAAACAATTCTGCCTTTCCTTTGACTCAGGGCCAATGAACATTCATTGCGTTGTCGGGAAATGGAAAACGGGGGTGGGGGGTGGTGGGGGGGCATTTGTTACTTGATGTAAAGTCAAAGTGAACTGCGAGATCTTTTACTTATTTTTTTCTTTTTCTTTTACTTTCTTTTTTTTTTTTTTTTTTCAAGACAGGGTTTCTCTGTGTAGCCTTGGCTGTCCTGGAACTCATTCTGTAGACCAGGCTGGCCTCGAACTCAGAAATCCGCCTGCCTCTGCCTCCCAAGTGCTAGGATTAAAGGTGTGTGCCACCACCATCCGGCAAACTTTGAGATCTTAGTGTGCAATATATTCTCTTCTATTTGTTTGGTTATCAGTTGGTTTTATTTTTTGAGACAGGGTCTCAATATGTAGCCCAGAGACTTGTGTCAAACTCATAATCCTGCCCTTGAGTGCTAAGGTTAAACTACCTCTCTCTAGTACCTCTTGGTTTTGCTCCTGCGCAACCTTACATGCTAAAAATTATGACATTGTATCACTTCTTTACACATATTACAGAGAGAACATAGGAGTCTCTAAATTCCAAGTGTTAAGTCGTGGAGCAGGCCTACGGAGACTCCTAAGCATGTATGGGAAGAGTAGATGCTGTGGTATTTACAAGGTTGTTAAGTAAACACTCTAGTAATATTTTGAGGAGAGTTACTCAAAAGGAAAGGAATCCATGCTGGCATTTGCCAAGATAATTACCGTAACATTTTAGAATTTAAGACCTGAAAATTACTGCAATAAAGATATGTGTCAGGTCATAACTCTTCCCTTGCTAAACCTTTATCTGGCAAAGCTCCATGCCATTTGCTGTCACCTCCAAAAAAGAAAGCCAACAGTCAGTAGCTGCTCTTCCCGTCAGTTAATAACGTATCTGATGTTTCTGTTAGCTGCTCCATCTTTGCTAAACCTAAGGCTTCAAGGAGACCCAATACACTTCCCTTACGGCGGGATGTGAGGAAAGTCCTGCAGCCTTGCCTTGTGAGCACCTTAAGCTACAAGCAAGATTATTCTCTAGCTCCAAAATGTTGCCTCCATCTGTCGCATTCTTCCTGAAAGCCCTTCAGAACCAGGGAAACAATGAGCCTGGGAGTTGACACTGAAGGAGACTGTTCTCCCACGTCCTGCCCTCTGGGTTCTTGGTTTTCTGGACACTCCATTGAATAGCTGCTGCTTGAGGTCTGGACAAGATGCAAGTAATCAGGCATTCTTTGTTTTCTATGTGAAGCTTTTTATACTTGGGCCACTAGCTGTAGCTTTTACATTTTCTACTTCGTTTGGTTGCATTGGACAGCCAGTGTCTCTATTGCTTCGTTGATGAAGTTAAGTATCTGATATCTACTTAACTAAAAGTGTTGTGAGCATCCTTGTTTATATGTTTGGCTCCCCGTTTAAGAATGCTGCAGTGTGCTAGAGTTTGTTTTGCTAAGTGAAGTATCATGTACCAGTGATGAACATGCTAGTATATATTGTAAATAATCCTACAGACATGAGAGCATATCTCTAAGCCTGCTACCAGTATGTGGGGTTCATCTGATCTATTGATCAGAGAACATGCAGTCTAAGTAATAAATTTACAGCTGATCTTATATCATCTTTGATATATGATTTTTTCCAAATAGACTTAAAAAATTTATTTTTAATATTTTCTTTTTTTATCACCTCCAAGTCTATTCAGATATGAAACATACTGTCAAAACTAAACAATCTGGTATTTTTTGCTATTATAGGTATAGAAAGTATTTAAAGGAAATTATTTCATTGTTTGTTGCCAAGGACAAACTCTTCCTGCGTTAAATTCTTCCTGAGTTTACTCAAGGTGCTAGAAAACCCTAGGGCTCTGTACTTGCTGAGCTCTTGCTCACTGAGCAGCCCCCCAGCCCTCCCTATATGCAGTCACTTTTGGAATGCCCTGAGCAGCTAACACAAACTAGAATGGTGATAGGCCAGCAATTGAAATCAGTAAATGAAGCTTCATTCCTCTAAGTAGACACTAATGAAGTGGGAGTTTAATTGACTTATATATTACTTTCTTGCAGGTGGACTCACCAATGAACTTGAAGCATCCCCATGACTTAGTCATATTAATGAGACAAGAAACAACAGTTAACTACCTCAAAGAACTAGAGGTGAGACAACTGGGTATATGCTGTGCAGCTGAAGTGTCTACCTCCCAGGAGCTGACTGTGGTCAGAGAATAGCTAGAGCATACACTGACTCTAGTTCCTAGGGCTTGCCGGAGGTTTGAGATCTTGCTTTGAGACAGTGTCTTTCAAATTACTTTGTCAAAGTGGAGTATGTGTGTATGTGTTTTATTAATTAAATTTGTTCCTAGAGTTTACACATGTATGTAATACATACTGACTACTCTCACGCCTACCTCCTACTACCCTGTCTACCCCATCCTCTCCATCAAAGGGATTTGAGTAATAGAGAACCGAGTGCCCTGGAGTAGGTAGCAACCTAATGCTCCCCTCACTTAACCCTACAATAGGTTCTGTGTCGTCTCCCCTCCCCTCATTAGAAAGAGGATGTCTTTCTGATATGCTCTGAGAAGAGCATGTTGAAAATATGAAACGGGAGAAAGGAGCTGGACTGAGCTGGACTTGATCACTCACATCTTAAATCCCAGCACTCCAGAGGCAGAGAGGCAGGTGGATTTCTGTGACTTTGAGGCTACCCTGGTCTGTATAAAGAGTTCCAGGGCTATACAAAGAAACCTTGTATCAAAAGAAAAGAAGAATATCAGGAGAAAGGAGCTGGGCAAGTAGCACACATCATCATCCCCTTGAGGTCTAGACCAATCCAGTATATAGGTAGGTACTATCTACAAATAAGAGGAAAAAAGGTTTTCATAAAACCTAAAAATTATAATTTTCATTTGTTCTGAAGGAGTAAAAACCAGGGTCTCAGTATCATGGTTTTTCTCATGGTTAAGTCAAAAAGTCTTAACCAGTTTGTTCCATGAAACTTGAAACTTATATGTGGAAAAAGTAAAATGCAATTTTGTTTAATGAACAAACCAAGCAGCATTTTTAGACACTGATTTTTGTCATATCTATGAGCTGGGTTTGCTCAATTACATGCAGTGACTGGAAAAAAAACAGACTTTCCCCCAATAAATTGTCTACTTAAAGTTAAAGTGTAAATAATGTCCAGAATTTGAAGGAAACTGAGTTACAGGAAAATGCCAGATTCTTATTGGGAATAAGCAACAGTAATGAGTGTAGAGTGAAGCACCTTTGAGCAGGAAGGATCCCAAGGACCATCGCTGTTTACAAGGAGGGACCAGACCTGAAGACGAGACCCGCCACCCACTCGGGCTCTCAGGCTCTCAGGGAAGAACTGGAGGCAAAAGGCTAAGGCTTGTGCTCTGGTTTTGGTTTGAGGAGGTTTTGTGCTTTTCTCTCTTAATTTACCTTCTATTAAAAAACAATATGACCAAACTTGGGGAACATGGGTTTATATGGCTTATGTATCCTCATCACATTCCATCAGGAAGGGAAGTCAGGGCAGGAACGGAAACAGAGACCTTGGAGGAACACTGCTTACTGGCTTGTGGTCAGCTATTTTTTTTTTTTTATAACTCCCAGAACTGCCTTGCCAGGGCTGGCACCCTTCACAGTGAGCTGAGCCCTCCAGCCTCAAGGCATTTAATTGAGAAGCCTTACAGGCTTGCCTATGGGCCAGTCCGATGGAGACATTTTCTCAGTTAAGGTTCACCACTTCACAGGTGACTGAGCTTGTGTCAAGTTGTCAAAAGAAAAAAAAAAACAAAAGTGAAAAACTCAAGAAAGCAAAAACAAACAAACAAACAAACAACAACAAAACCCTGACTAGTACAGTTTTGTGGTCATTGAACCCAGAGCATGCTGGGCAAGCACTGTACCACTGAGCTGTCTATTATTTTTTTTTAAGATTTATTTATGTATCTGAGTGCACTATAGCTGTCTTCAGACACACTAGAACAGAGCATAGGATCCCATTACAGATGGTTGTGAGCCACCGTGTGGTTGCTGAGAATTGAACTCAGGACCTCTGGATGAGCAGTCAGTGCTCTTAACCACTGAGCCATCTCTCCAGCCCCTGCTATTACTTTTTTGGTGACATAAATAGAAGCATTCAGTTTAATAATATGTGATTAATTTAGCCAATAATTGAAATACAAAGAAAAAGTACTGGATCTACCAGTTTTGGAGTAAGTTTAGTGTGGGAATTTATGCTTACTTCATATGGATAGGAGAGATAAGTGAGATACAAATACAGATAGAAAAGGAAAGGCTAAAAGAAGCTGAGGAGAAGGGCGACCCTGTAGGAGGACCCCCGAGATCTTTCAGACACTGGAACACCAACCAGGCAGCATACACCAGTTGATATGAGGCCCCCAACACACATACAGTAGAGGACTGCTGGGTCTATGTTCATTCAGAGATGATGCACCTAACCCTCAAGAGACTGGAGGCCCCAGGGAGTTTAGAGGTCAGGTGGAGTGGGGGGTGGGGACATCCACGTGGAGACAAGTGGGTGTGAATGAGGTGTGGAATGTGGAACAGTCAGAAGGTGGATGGGAGAGGAAATAAAATATGGAGTGTAAAAAACTAATTAAGAAAAAAGAAAGAAAAACGAATGACCAAGTCTAAAAGCAATGGCCGCCTGCCGACAGAAGGAGAAAGAAATTGCAGCCCTAAGACACTTGCTGTACTCTGGGTAAGATAAGGAGGGGCAGGGCCAGGCCCACGGCTCCAGTGTGGGTACAGCCAAGTTTTGCTCAGTTCAGCAGCTGCACCCTCAGTTCTGCAGCATGTCAGGTACATGGAGTAGAAACTCCACCATGCTAAGTAAGATCTAGTTCTGACTGGAGCTGGGTAGACACTGGAAGCTGAGTTAGGACAGGAGTCTGCTGTGGAGGACTAGGAAGTGGATAGAGTTAAGCAATACTGAAGAGTTTTGACCTGAATAACTATAAAATGAAGATGTTTTCTAGCATACAAGCAGCAACCCCAGTCCGTCACTTGAGTGAAAACATGAAGGATGTACTATGTAAGAAGAAATAAATTGAGTAGAAGTATATAGCATATACAGTGGGAATATGAGAGCCTTGGAAAAGCTGCTAAATTTATTCATTTATGGTATTCTAACGGATTAAACTGTGTGAAATTTTAACAATATGTAGTTGGAATGGGACATAGTTAAAACAGTTTATACTATTTTATAATGTTCAGGAGGAAATGATCAGAAATCCTATTGAATATTTTCAGCACATCGAAAATGTGGGAAGAGCTCCATGCTTAAGTAGTCTTGCCAAATATGTAATTAAACCACAACATCGATCATTTTTCTACCATCAGTTTCCTTCTCATTGTTCCTTTACTTGTTTAAAATACTGAGAGAAGACTGCAGGCTTCATCAGACTGCTAAGAAATCTGTGACACAGACAGGTTCTTACCCAGAATCCCCCTGTCAGTACTTAGAGAAATCTGGAGGACCATGCTAAGGAACTATGGGAACCTTCAATTAAAAAGTTCCAGAAGACTAGCAGATTCTTTAAGACAAATAGCCTGATTCTTTAAACAAATTGTATGAGGAGGCAAGATGGGAAAATATAATCAAATCTATTGTGGATTTTATTGTATTCTTTTTTAAGATTTTATTTTTGAAATTTTTATCTAATTTTTTAAATCATACAATGAAATATGATACCCACTCCTATTTCCTCTCCAACTCATATCATATCCCCCCCCCCGACATTTCTCCCTCTAAGCTTCATGTTTGTTTTTAATAACCTACTAAGTCATGTTCATGCTGCCAATATGTTCATGGGTGTAGGACCGTCCACTGGAGCGTGAACAACCCACCATGGGCCATCTGTCTCCTCAGTAAAGTGATTCTCCCTCTCTAGCTCCTCAGTAGAAGGTAGGACCTTAACATCATCTGTGCTCTGTCTGTGCTGGGATTCTGGCTGCCTGAGCTTGCAGAGGTGACCACAAATCCTGTGAGGTGATGATTGTGATCTCAGGTCCTATCCAGAAGACTTTGACAGCCCTCTACTGTCCTCTGCCTCTTCACTCTTCCTGCCTCCTCTTGATTGATGTTGCAGTGTCCCTGATCTCTGCTGTGGTGAACTTAACACTGGTGTTTCATTTAGGGCTGAGCACTGAGTCTCCACTGAGTGCTGCCCACTGCAGGCAGCAGCATCTCTCAGCAGGGGTGAGAAGTGCCCAGGCCTGTCTGCTGGGAGCTAGGCTGCCCTGGCTAGCTGGATTCTGCTGCAAGCAAGGATGTAAAACTGGATTTCAGAAAGAGGGAAGAAAGAAATAGTTGGGTACTAGAACATGGACTAGGTATTTAATATTGAGAGATTGTTATTTTAAACATGTGACAATGGTATGATAGTTATAGGCTTCTAAGTTATTTTCTTTCAGAAACTAAAATATGTACTGAGAAAAAATTAAAATGGGGGTAGGGGGTGGGCAAGAGATGGCTCAGCAGTTAGAAGTACTTGTTGCTCTTCCAAAGGACCAGGGTATAATTCCTGGCACCCACATGCTGGCCACACACACAAAATAAATGAATCTTAAAAGTTAAAAAATCTCATGACGAAAAGGTGGAAAGTCAAGGAGGAACCCCAGATATGAGTGAGCCTGTCTAAAGTTTTGACTGACTGGTTGGCTAGATGGCCTAGTGGGTAAAAGTGCCTAGCACACAAGCCTAACAGTAGAATTGGATCCCTAGGATCCCCTGTGGGGATCCAAAAGGTATACTTTGACCTTCGCGTACATGCCAATGGAGGCACTTATATACCCTTAATAAGAATAAATAAAATTAATTTTTTAGGTAAAAAAGTTCTGAAAAATTACATGTCTATTCACATTCCATTGACCAAAGAAGGTCACATGGCTAGGCTTGTTATATACATTAGAAAAAGAGTGGGATTGGGAGAGGCCATATGCTCTTTTTAATAGGAAAATCTTTTTTAGAATTTATTTTTAATTTTATTTTCTAGCTGTGGATGTACATGTATGTCTTTGTGGGGATGTGTGTGTATGAATGCAGGCACCCCAGAAGAGGACATCAGATCCCCAGGAGCTAAAGTCACAGGTGTTTGTGAACACCTGCCAGGGGTGCTGGGAACTGAACTCAGGTCCTCCAGAAAAGCCATGATGCACTCTTAGTCACGGAGACATCTCTTCAGCCCCTCTGCTTTTTGAGACAGGGTCTCAGGCTTAAGTAAAGCATAGCTTACCTACCAGAGGGCCACAGGAACTGAATGCTAGGAACTGAACTTGGGCCCTCTGGGAGATCAGCAAGTGCCCTTAACTACTGAGCCATCTCTCCAGCCCCTAAGGTTCTGTTGTGTCTCTGTCATGTCTGGAGAACAGTTTCACAGAACTCTGCTGTCCCAGACTCGTAGGAGTGTGGTATTGATGTCTCCAATATCACTCACTCCACAGTCTCTTGTTCTCTGCACCTTGCCCATGGTGACTGTAACTCACCATCCACAGCAAAAAGAAGCGTCTCTGACTAAGGTCGAGAGATGCTGAGCTATGGCTACAGTGATGAGTGCTTACAGTACATTTGAAGCTAAATCCTGGTACTGAGTTTTCCTCTAGAACCTTTGACTTACCCAGATACAAGTTTTTTGTCCCAGTTATCTGGTCATTAAAAAAGATTTGTATATGTGTGCCAGGTATATGCGTGTGAGTGTCGGTGTTTGTGGGGACCAGAGGAGGGCATCAGATTCCTTACAGTTGGAATTACAGACTGTTGTGAGCCACCTGATGTGAATGCTAGGAACTGAACTTACGTCCTCTGAGAGAACAGCAAGTGCTGTTAACTACTGGGTCATCTCTCTGAGCCCCTAAGGTTCTGTTTTTATAGAAAAGAAAAAAGCTCAGAGAAGCAACTTAAGTACTGAAAAAAAATAATTGATATATTTTTATACATACTGACGTATTTTATACATAATTCACATGGAAATGTACAGCTATAATGGTTGATACATGTAATATTAAAATATAGTGTTAAGTTTAGCAAAGTTTAGAGTAGTACATCAGCATAAGACCATTTATGCAGAGAATTGAGGGGGTTTTTTGATCAATACATAATCAAAATAATATTTTAAGAGAGTAACAGAACAAATGAATCTTTCACATGGATAGCATTCAGAGAAGGTGGTGTAACTAAGGGCATTCCAGAATTCCCCGTCTTCCTATAACAGGGTTAGGGCTCATTAAGTTCTCCTTTGATTTCAGTGCCATCTAGCTGAAATTTTTTAACTCCATTTTTTTCTTTTAACTTATATTTGTGTGTGTATGAGCACAGGCATGTGTGTGTGTGTGTATGTGTGTGTGTGTGTGTGTGTGTGTGTGTGTGT
>JADRCD010160454.1:7036-23197 GCA_019843815.1 Montemys delectorum | reverse complement strand
CATCTGAAGAAAGCTGCCTTGCTCTCCCTCAGCAGCCACTAGACAACAGCTTCTCGTGTTTTTAATATTAAGTTTATAAAATAAATAGGTGTATGTAATATTTCCAGAGGCTATGCTTTTCACTAACAACATTACTCAGGGAAAAACCAAACACACCAGGTACATTTATAGTGACTTTTGTTTCTATATGCCGGTGTTGGCAGGAGCTTTGTATTCAGAGGGTAGTTCCATGCAATGAAATCAAGACTGATGGGAACTCAGGATGGGACACAATCCTTCACAAGTCAGTCTAGCTCCCGAAACTGCAGTTCCGGCCATGTCCACAGGATGGCAACATTCCACCTTGTCTGTTGTCTGAAAACAAATGCATTATCTAGTCTATGATCATTTTTAATTTTACTACAGACAGTTTGACAGGCCTACTTAATGTTGTTGGGTTGACCTTTGCATGATTTTGTGCTAAATCCTTTTCTCTAACCTCTTTCAATCGCTGGGTGGAGGACTAAAACGCAAGTGACATTATACAAGGGGCTGCAGAAGTATTAAAGTCACTGGCCAAAAGAGCAGGAGAGAGAGAGGAAGGGAGGGAATGAGGGAGAGAGGGAGGGAGAGGAGAGGAGGGAGACAGAGAGAGGGAGGGAGGGAGGGGGGAAAGAGAGAGGAAGGGGGAGGGAGAGGAGAGAGAAATTGAGAAACCTGATCACAGACAGTATCTGGTGTTGTAGACAGTGCCGCAGACAGACTTATTAACTTCATTGTATTTCATTATCTATTTATTTAGATATAGACTCCTATACATCCGAGGCTGATCAGAAGCTTTTAATGTATCTGAGGCTGTCCTTGAACTGCTGATCCTGTGGTTTCTACTCATAAGAGTTTTGCCCCATGGCAGGTGTGGTATTAGGGAGCAAACCCAGAGCTTTGAGTACACTAGGCAACTGAACCCCAGGCCAAGCACACAAATACAGATTGATGGAGTAGTCACAGACCTCAGAAGAAAACCTTAGCTTACTGCCATTTTTCTAGACTAGTATAATTTCTAACTCAGTTTCTAAATATTTAATCTTAAAGTCACAGTTAAGTTTACTTCTTATCACCATTAAATAAAGTTATTTTTCAACAGATGGAGAATATTATAGAGATGGACAACTGGGCCAAATGCAGAAAATTGATATCAATTGATACACTTGCAACCTCTTTACCTAAACCTCAGGGAGTACAAAGAAAAAGACAGAAGACCAGAGACAGCATTCCTGCTGGATATTTCCAGAGAGGGGAGATTATGGGAGCCAGAGGACCAAGTAAGGACGTCTACAGTGAGATAGTGTCTAACAGGGAAGAGGTACCCTTGAAATTTCAAAACCATGGTTGCCTCCGTAACACTTGCATCTGAGAATGACAACTCCTGTGTGTTTGGGGGAACTCACAAGATCCTGAGGTGAAGACATTCAGGCAAGTGTGGCTTTTGGAGGAAATTGGTATTCTCCAAGGACTAGGATGCTAATAGTATAGCCAAATGATCAGCACCAAACAAACGTGCATATAAACGGCACTAAATGAACTCAGTAGGCTCTCTGTCTGTCTGTCTTTCAATCTATCCACACATATATGTAACAGTAATAATTAAAAAAGAAGTCTTAAATTTAAAAAGCCAGGAGAGTAGTTGAAAGGTGTAGAGGAAGGGATACAAATGACATAAATACAGTACTCATACAAATTCTCAAAAAATAATCAAATTAAAAAATATATAAAGATCATGTTCATCATGTGGGCTGTTCAGAGAAAACATTTAACCCACTATTATGGCCTAAGGGTTTGGGGAACAGCATTGCTTACAATATAAATAGGGATTCGCTGTTGTTTAGGGTCAGTCCCATTGGCCCACTGTTCAAAAGGACTTCATGCAGAACAAAAATATTTTTGATAAAATGTTGCCTTTAATGTCTGAGTAATGGGTAAAGTACAGATAATAAAACTTTTTCTCCAGTTTTCTATAGTTGAGTACAAATTATTAGTATTACAAAAGATGCATTAAGCAGGCAGGAATTGCATAGAGCCAGCCAGCACTGCAGCCTAGGAAGGCTCCAGGCGCATTCCCATGCATGAGAAGGCACCATTCCTGCCAAACAGTTAGCAAGCTGAGAGCACACTCTTGGGCTAAACCATGTTAGTTTGAATCCAGTGGGCTAAACCATGTTAGTTTGAATCCAGTGGCCAAATCTTTCTGGAAAAGGCAAAGTTCTTTCTTGAGCTGTGGACCTCATGCAGTTTGCAACGGCTTTCCTTAGCATTCGAGGGTTTATTCTTTGAGAACATTTTAATAACCAACCTCCCCCAACCCAAGCACATTCTGTTTGGGGTCATTTGCCTTCCCAGGGACCTGATGGAAAACATGAAATGTGGCACCCTGATTTAGAGTTAGGTTCACCGAGTTCAAGGAGAAAACCAGAATTTGAGAGGTAGCAAAAGTTTGGAGGAGTTTGCCCATAAATTAGGAATCTTGAGCTTTATGCCGGGATCTTGTCTAGTAAACACTATACATAATAGGTAACACTTAGGCCTTACAAGGTATCCTGATCCCTCCACCTGAACAACTCTGAAACAAGTGAGGTGAACGAGCACTCACTACTCATCTCCTGTATCACTTCTCTCATCACATGTCCTTTTGACAAGAAAAAAAAAGAAAGAAATTAAAAAAGAAAAAGGAAGACCATCAAGCTCCGGCCAGGATGAGCTAGTACTGTTCAAGGATGAGAACCAGCCAGCCATCATATGCTTCCCAGGGAAACCCTGTGCTTCATGCCTTCCCATCTGAAGACTGTTAGAAAAATCCAGAGTTTGTGATAGTTGGATTCAGGAGTCTCTGGGGAGAGATGCTTTTCTCTCTCAAGTTTGTTGAAAAAATTCAACAATTCTATTTTGCAAACAGTAAAACAGTGGGAGGAAGCCTTTGGTCACAGATCAAGGAAGTTAACTTACTGTCTGATCTGGGGAAAGTGTGTGACCATGACAAGGGCCAGCTCCTACTAGAAAACAAAAGAATTGCAAGGAACCATGGGCAGCAAATCAGGTATGAATAGTGGCTTCCATGTATTGGAAGAGGCACAGAAACCCAGAGGTTCAATTCAGGGGCTTGATGCAAAAAGACTGATGGTAGTCTTATAGGAACTGGGCACTGTTTTATTGCCAGGGTACAGCAGGTTCAAAAACTATTAACATATGCACAAATACATTAGCATATGACAGGTTCTTAGCTTTTAAGTATGTCAGGCCATATACTCCACACTCTATGTTTGGAGGTGGGGAGATGGCTCAGTTAAAACTTAGCTTTTGAATACACTATGGGCTATACATGAGCTATTGGAACAGTTTGGTGGTACCCTGTGAAGCCAGCATAACCAGGCTATCTATAAGAAGTGGAGCATATCTAATCCTTCCCAGCTGTCCCCTCACCCAGAGGTCTTCGTGAAGTCTCCATACGTACAATTTTCAGATGCGATAAAAGTCTCATGACATCTGCCATGTCAGCCAAGATGAGCAAGCGTGTCACAGCCGATAGCAGAGCCCGTGCTGCCCGCACCATGGTGCCACGCTTGACCGAAGAGCAAGGGTCATCAGCAAACTCTGAGGAGGCGATCCGCATTGTCTCCCCTGCAAGAAAACACAGAGGGGTGGATAGTGAGGATGCTGAGAGCGTAGTGAACTGAGAGATCTGTGGACAGCTAATATGGATCTCACTGCAGATGCTGGCACTACTCAAAGGCCAGTATTATGGAGGGTCTTTCATGTCTAGCTTGTCCATCCGTGCTAATGGACAAAGAAAAAGGCATTACTTCGCTTAACATATAAAATCATGCTTTTAACATCAATGTGAAAGTCATTTAATACATTTGATCTAACACCATAGATTGACTTTAGCTTAACTTCTATCTCACCATTTCCTTGTAGCTAGATGCAAGTCCTAGGCAACAGGTTCAGGGGACTGACATCCAAGTTTTGAAGTTAACTGCCCCACTATTCTAGGTTGCTTCCTGTTCCTGTCACAAACTCCATGACCACAGAAGTATGGGGAAGGAAAGAATTTCTTTCATGTATGCTTCCAGGACAAAGTCTATTCTTGAGGGGGGTCAGTGCATGGAACTCAAGTAGGAAGTCAATCAGCAATAACGAAGGAGGAACATAGTTTACAGGCTTGTGCTCTGGCTCATACTCAGCTAGCTAGCTATTTTATAAAGCCTAGAACTATCTGCTTTGGGATGGTGCAACTCACGGTGGGGCTGGGCCATGACACATCAACCATCAACTAAGATAATTCCTCATAGATATGTGCCCAGAGGCCAATCTGATGTAGCAGTCATTTCCCATTATCCTCATACTGCAACCCTTTAATATAGTTCCTCCTGTTCTGGTGACATTCAACTATAAAATCATTTTCATTGCCACTTCATATTTATGAATTTGTCAGTGTTATAAATTATAATATGAATATCCATGTTTTCTGATGGTTGTAGGTGACCCTAGTGAAAAGGTCATTCCACTCACAACAGGGTCATGACCCACAGATTGGGAGCAGCTGTGAAAGAGACAACTCTTCAACTCAGGTTCACTCCCCCCAGGTGCCTCTATGTTATGTTAAGTTGACAACAAAAAGAAGCTGGGATACCATGGAGAACCGATTCTTAAAACATTGACCTTTTAAAAACTACTGTTAGGAGGCCAGAGCAGGAAGACAGTTGCAATTTTGAGGTCAATCTAATTTATATATCAAATTCTAGGTCAGTAAATCTGCAGAGGAAGATCATCTCACAGAAAGAAAGAAAGAAAGAAAGAAAGAAAGAAAGAAAGAAAGAAAGAAGGAAAGAAAGAAAAGAGGGAGGGAAAGAAGAGAGAAAGAGAGAAAGAAAAAGATAAAAAGAGAGAGAAAGAGGAAGAAAAAGAAGTAAAGAGATAGAAAGAAAGAGAGGGAGAGAAAGAAAGAAAAAGAAAGAAAGGAAAGAAGGAAGAGAAGAAAGAGAGAGAAAGAAAGAAAATACCTTACAAATGCTGGGCCATCAAGATGAAAAATCAGTATACAAAACCTAAGGTCCATGCTTACAACCCTCTCTTGAAGCTTCCTCTTTTTAGAGAACAATTAGAAAACTGGATTACATTTGACCCTTGCCACATTCTGAATTGGGCTTTGGAGTTCTCATGATGGTTAGGAATAGCCATTCTGTCCTTGGGAGTTCATTGTCTCACAAGAAAACAGGCTTCTAAACACATCCCAGAGTGTAGCCATCATGTGCTTAATGCATGAGTAAGAATGAAGGCATTGGAGGCAAACTAGGGATTTCATCATTTAGTACAAGCGTGCTGTAGGGAGAGCAGTCTTCTCTTATGAACTGTGATGAAGAAAGGCGCCTTCCTACTCGAGCATAAAGATGAACACTGCATGAGACTTGGGAGCCTGGAGACTGAGGCTGAGTGCTAGGAGCTTTGGCTGCATGGAAGGGGGTGTGAGAAAGGGGCTTTGATATCACCCCAGGCAAGAGATTTGGATTGTACCATTGACACAAAGAAAAATGACTCTAATCGATTTTTATTCTTGGAAGATAGGTCAGCAATATTACATAAAGTAAACTGGAGGGGACTTGATTAGGAAAGAAAAACCAGGTAACAAGACAAATGCAGTTATGATAGAACATGATGAAGCTTGGACCAGATATAAAATGACCCAAATAGATAGGGAATGGGGGCGATGTGTGAGAAGTCATTGAAATACAGCCAGTGGATTTTGTGAAGAGAATCTAGAGTGACAAATAAAGATACAGGAATAAGGAACACGTGTGCTTAAATGGATACCAAGAAGTGGGAAGCAAAGAGAGATGATTAACCATGGCAAACCTGATACTGTATTAGTGATGAACACCTGATTAAGAGGGAAGTGCTGGCAGAAAGCTTAAAAAGAGCTTTGTATAGTGGATCACAGATGACCTCCCATAAACTCAAGAAGTGTAGTTGATAGGACTAATTGTTTGATTAACGACAAAGCAGTTTGATGTTTTAATAGAAATGATTATGGTTCTATTCTTAAGAAAAAGCTAGCCAATTTATGTAAAAGCAATGATAGTTTGACTATGAATATTCTGTAATTTATGCTAAGACACAAGTGGAAAGAAACCAATCATTTTATAGGCAGGTCAACATAGCCTGTAATTCTCTCAATTACTGTTAAAGTTCATTCATCCTTCATAGCAGTCTGATTTTCAATTAAGGAATGTGAGCATGGAAGAAAATGTATTATATCATTGTGTCCTTGCTGTACAACATCTTCAGAGGAACTTAAAATTTAACTTTTGTATCTGTAAAGTGGTGAACTGTTAAAACAAACAATCCTTGGAAGTCTAACACAGATTTCAATTAGAGCCTGCAATTATCAGATGCTTATTCAGTATAAGTGTCCCACAGTTGGCACACACTCACACAGAGAGACAGAGAGAGAGAGAAAGAGAGAGAGAGAGAGAGAGAGAGAGAGAGAGAGAGAGAGAGAGAGATCTGTTTCTTAGCCACACAAAATAAAAAGTCTTTGCAAATATATATGTACCAGGCAGAAAAAAAACAATTTATATCTATTCTTTTCACTGTAGTTGGAAAGATATTATACCTCAATGCAAATTCAAAGAGGATCACCATAGAGAAAGCTCAACAACTTTGTCCAAGGTATCAAAGGGAAGTCACACTTTATAGAATGCACTTTATTGTTCATAGAAAAGTAATATTTATCACACACACACAATGCACACACACACACACACACACACAGAGAGAGAGAGAGAGAGAGAGAGAGAGAGAGAGAGAGAGAGAGAGTGCTAGGCGGTAGGAATCTTCTTGGAAGATTCCAGTTTCTAAGTTGGAATTGCTCTTAGAACAGAGGACTCCAAAATAACTTGTTCCATCACTTCTCAGCACATATAGGGCTAGTGTTGCTAACCAAACTGTGCCTATAATGACTGGATTTTCCATTTCAAATATTCAGACAGTGGATCAGGATAGCACCATGTAACACCACTCTACTCACATGCTCGTCACATGGTGACCAAAAGTATATCAAAGCCAAAGGGTAATGGGGTATCAGGATGCAGTTCTAGTCAATAAATCTGGGACACACATAGGCCCTACCGGTGAAGCAGGAGGTCAGGATGGACAGATGGGGGGCTGGGAAGGCTCATAGAAAGGATGAAGAACTAACACATGAAAACCCCTGCTGACAAAGAGCAAATATGGAATTTCTGTACTTCCCCATAAAGGCGCACTAAAATGTACAGCAGCATTCCAGAGGATCTAAAAATCAAGTTCTGACTTATTATACTATTAAGCACACACACCTAGATGGAAATTAAGATAAATGGGCTGAGAGAGTAGCTTAGTTAAAAATTATTCACTCAGTATAAACAAGATCCTGGGTTAGATTTCTAGCATTGCAAGAAAAAAAATAAGTATTTTTGATGTGAAGATAGCTCAGTTGGGTAGAGGTGTGCACCATTAAACCTGATGATCTGAGTTGGACCCCACAAGATAGAAGTAGAGAATCAACTCCTGAAAGTTGTTCTCTGATTTCCACATGAGTACAATGGCCTGCTTCACATGTACCTGCTTCAACAGACTAAATAAATAAGTTGCAATGTAATAGGATACTGATGGAACATATGACCCACAAGGTTGTATGTAGAACTTACTATAACAGACAGACTGTGAGTGGGAAGGCCTGATGATCCAAGAAAGCAAATGCTAAGGTCACATAAAAGCCCTTTCTCTTAGGACAGCCCAGCCTCAAGATGTTCAGCTATTTCCCTACCATGGCCTGCAGCACCCTTGAAAATCTGCCTGTTCTTAATAGACTCCTCTGCTTCTGGGTTAACTGTGGGTCTCTATTCAAGAATTTCTGCAGAGACACAACAAGCTGGAAACTACCCCAAGATGCCCTCCAACTCCCAGCCTCGGGTACTATTATTGGCAGTAAGTAGTCTGCTAGATGCCTAGGAGGGAGGAGGAAAAGAGGAAGAAAGAGAGACAGAGATTCAGAAAAAGAAAGGCAGAAAGCAGTGAAAACAGAAGAAAAATAGAGGCAGATGGAGAAAGGGGAAAGACACAAAGAGGAAGAGAGGGAGATGGGTCTTGGGAGGGAGGGAGGGAAGGAGGAGAGGGTGAGGTAAATAAGATTGTAAATGTAAATATCAGGCTGGGTTCTGAGAGGACTTTGAGATAAATGGCAGGTAATTTCATTCAGTTTCAAATAAAAGCTAAAATCCCATTCTGAACAGATACAAATGATCTCATGTTATTAAGGATTCCAAAGGAGGACCGATGTGAAATCAGCGATAACACTAATGTGTCTTATATCCCCGTAGCTTTAGGATTACTGGGACAAAACGGAAATCTATATTACAAAATGATAGGCAAGTTTGTCACGATAAAATTAGCTATTTTCTCAGGGAACTGTTGATCTATAAGACCAAAATAATTAGCGGGGGAATGGAAGCTTGTGTAGGAGAGGGGAGAGATACTAGAGAGAGAGAGAAGCAGGGATCTTCTGGTTACATATGTGTATATGTGTGGAAATATTCAATGTCAATTACTTAATTATAGATCTAACTGGAGCCATGTTCCCATGTGAAGACTCTGATCTCCTTAAGTCCCCATCACCTGCTGAAAAGGAAGGTAACATGAGTGATGGGTTGGAAGCAACCAGTCATGTGTAATTCTTCCACGTAAGAGCTTATGACAGGAACATCGATTTAAAAGCTTCATATATTTTAATGTGGGATTAAAGGCGAAAAGGCTTTATCTCTATTTATAGCCACGTGTGTATGTAAAATATAAATTACAAGGTGAAATCTGCATATGCAACAGAGCATGCAAGCTTTTGTCTTTCTGAGTTTTAATCACCTCAATGAATATTTTACCTCTCAGATCCAAGGACACTTGTGACATGAAATCAAAAAAGAGTCTGGGAAGGAAAATGGTGGTCAGAAAGGAGGGGTGTGTGAGTGGGAAAAAAAATCAAGTGAAATACATTTCGTTTGAAAATATCACAATTGCATCTAATAACCTGTGTGCTGATTTGAAAAGAAAAATAGATTTGAAAAAATGAGAATAGCATTTAAAATCAGAAAGACGCAGGTTCTGACTCCAACTGGTACTAAATATATGGGCTCAGTGGTAGTGAGATCATGATGCTTCTGTCTCTCAATGAAATTGGGGTGAAAATAATATTAGCTGACTTATGGACTGTTATTAGGATTAAAATTAAAAGTTTTATAGTCAAGGCCCCCGGGGATAAGCCTTCACCTATAACAGGCTGCTGTGGTTTGATAGGACATGTCTGTCAGGTTCTCATATGTTTGAACAGTTGATTCCCAGCTTGGTGGTCCTAAGGAAGGTTATGGAACTTATAGACCATAGAGCTTGGATGCACAAAGAGGGATAGGCTTGAGGCTTGACCTCACCTCCTGTCCACACCTTGCTTCCTGTCTCCCTGAGCCTCCTTCTCCTGCATCTGTGTTGTTACCTTTGGCTGCCATGCCTTCCTGCCACAATGGACTGTATCTCTTTGGAGCCGTAAGGCAAAACAAAGCTTTTCTTTCTTAAGTTGCTCTTTTCCCTACAGCAATGGAAAGGTAGCTAACACTGATGGTGGAATGATTATTTTTACTAATACAGTTTTCAACTGCATTGCTTGATGTTTCTCAATACAAATAAGAATCATTGAAATACTGGTTGGAGTTTGGAAGCAGATTTTTGGGATGATCTAGTTTCTTGTGCTTCTTGCTCAAAAGCAAGAAAACAACTATCATTGCCTGCACTCTAGTAGATAGTCTCTCAGCTGTGCACACATAGGCAGCACTAAATGAACTTGAAGAATATTAGATAAAAAGCATTAAATGAAAAGAAAGTGAATTGGGGAAGAAAAGCAGTTGAGGAATAGGGAGGAAGTAGGTAGAGTTGATCAAAATACATTATGTGCATGTATAAATATTAAATAAAAAACCTAAAAAGGAAATAAATCCTGTGCACTGAAAACTCTTTTTTTTCTAAACCCAAATTGGGTTCTTGTTTGTTTTTTGTTTTTGCTTTTTTTTAAAATTGGATATTTTCTTTATTTACATTTCAAAATTTATACCCTTTCCTGGTTTCCCTCCCTCCTGGAAACACCCTATCACATCCTCCCTCCCCCTGCTTCTATGAGGGTGTTCCTCCACTCATCCACTTCCACCTTCCTGCCTTCATTTTTCCAGCCTTCACTAGAGCCATGTGTACTCCTTTGTTGATGACTTAGACAGCATTTTTAACAAATGGCGCTGTTCAACTGGTGGTCAGTTGTAGAAGATTGCAAATCGACCCATTCTTATCTCCTTGTACAAACTTCAAGTCTAAGTGGATCAAGGACCTCCACATAAAATTAGATACACTGAAACTTTTAGAGGAGAAAGGTGGGAAGAGCTTCGAACATATAGTCACATGGGGAAAATTCCTGAACAGAACACCAATGGCTTGTGCTATAAGAGCAAGAATCAACAAATGGGACCTCATAAAATTGCAAAGCTTCTGTAAGGTAAAGGACACTGTCAATAAGACAAAAAGGCAACCAATAGATTTGGTAAAGATCTTTACCAAGCCTACATCTGACAGAGCGCTAATATCCAATATACACAAAGAATTCAAGAAGTTAGATTCCAGAGAACGAAATAACCTTATTAAAAATGGGGTACAGAGCTAAAAAAAATTTTGAAGTGAGGAATATCCAATGGCCAAGATGCACCTAAAGAAATGTTCAACATCCTTAGTCATCAGGGAAATGCAAATCAAAACAACCCTGAGATTCCTCCTCACACTAGTCAGAATGGCTAAAATAAAAAACTCAGGAGACAGCAGATGCTGGCAAGGATGTGGAGAAATAGGAACACTCCTCCACTGATGGTGGGAATGCAAGCTGGTACAACCCCTCTGGAAATCAGTTTGGCTGTTCCTCAGAAAATTGGACATAGTATTACCTGAGGACACAGCTATACCACTCCTGGGCATATGCTCCAACATGTAATAAGGACACATGCTCCACCATGTTCATAGCAGCCTTATTTATAACAGCCAGGAGCTGGAAAGAATCCAGATGTCCTTCAACAGAGGAAAAAAAAATGTGGTACATTTACACAATGGAGTACTTCATGAAATTCTTAGGCAAATGGATAGAACTAGAAAATATCATTCTGAGTGAGGTAACTCAATCCAAAAAATAAAAAATAAAAACATGGTATGCACTCACTGATAAGTAGATATTAGCCTGGAAGCTCCAAATAACCAGGATATAATTCACAGATCACATGAAGCTCAATAAGAAAGAAGACCAAAGTGTTGGTGCTTCTGTCCTTCTTAGAAGGAGAACAAAATACTCACAGGAACAAATATGGAGATAAAGTGTAGAGTAGAGACTTAAGGAAAGGCCACCCAGACTCTTCCACCTGGGGATTCTTCCCACATACAGTTACCAAACCCAAACACTATTGTGGATGCCAAGAAGTGTATGCTGACAGGAGCCTGATATGGCAGTCTCCTGAGAGGCACTCCCAGAGCCTTACAAATACAGAGGTGGATGCTAGCAGCCAACCATTGTTCTGAGTGCAGGGTCCCTAATAGAGGAGTTAAAAAAGGGACTAAAGGAGTTGAAGAGATTTGCTGAAGAAATTGTTCCACATAGGAAGAACAACAATATCAACCAATCAGACCTCCAGAACTCCCAGGGACTAAGCCATCAACAAGGAAAAACTTTTTATTTCACAGCAAGATATATGTTTAAATGTTACTTGTCTTGAACAACAGCAGCAGCTACAGAATAATCTTGATGGAATATGCAGTAATATGTGGAATAATGAACCATGGAGATATTGCCCAGAAGGGTACCAGCTAGAAAATAAGAGTCTGAGGAGGAGGAAGATTGTGTAGGGAGTAAATTATAATCCAAGTGGCACAAGAATATGAATAATTCCTAGGGGAGTAGTATGTAAGTAAGACAAGCACTCTTTGGAAATGTGATCCCTGAACTACTGGAAAGCGGTGAGGTATGCATCAGGAAGCATAAGGCAACAATAGGGTGGACACTTCAAGCAAGCAGTTCGCAGCCTGCCTTGCTGAGGGTCTAATGCAGTTTTCTTTGCCTGCTCTTAGCTATGGCATTCAAGGGTCCGACTTCCTGAATTCAAACAGATGAAAGGAAAGTAAATAAAAATGCAAGCTGCAAAGCATTGCAGAATAACCATGGTAACAGGAAAGGTGGCCCAGGAAGCCAAGGGGAGAGAGGCCTTCCAATAACCCTTCACGGGGCTGATGTGTGAATATACATTTACAACATTTTAATTACTAAGTAAACAGTTGGTCTATATGATGTCTGAAGAGCACAGACTATTAGAGGGCACTAAAAATAACATTCTTAGTTCTCACAACTTAAGACCAATCACCAGGGACTGCTGACGACTGCCCTCTGGACAGTTCTTATCTGTGTTTTTGTCAGCATTTAAACAGATTCCACTGTTTCCTTCTAATTACACAAACTATGGATGGTTAGTGAACTTTTTTTTTTTCTTTGCCCAACACAGAACTCTTGAAGGTGAAAAGAAAGAAAGATACAAAAGTCTCCATCTTTCATTGTCTTAAATATGTGTCTGTATGTCTTTGTGTCTGTCTGTCTCTCCTACCACTTCTCTCTGTTTTTGCATGTTAAAGCAGCGTTTCCTGTAGCCCAGGATGACCTAGGATTTGATGTGAATGACAGGGTGACTTTTTGAACTCCTTGTCCTCCTGTCTCCTTTCCCTAAGTACTGGAAATGCTACTGAAAGACTATTGAAAAATAGGTAGTATTTAGCAATGCAACAACTACAAACAATAATGTTTTTGTTCAAGAAAATAAGATTACAGAGTTACAATAATTTACTAGGAGTTTCCTTAAGTCTTGGTCAATTCAAACATTTGCACTACATACAAGCATAGACATTTCCTCTTCCTAAGCCTTGGTTGTCTACAATTCTGTGCATTAGCATCACGGCTCATCATTTATATTCATCATGCATATTACCTCCTGTTTATATTCATCTCACATTTTACCTCTTGTTTAAGCTCAATTGTATAGACATAGAACATTCTTCCCAGGTAACCTGAGCACCAGAGTGAGTAGCTTTTGCTATTTTTTAAAGCTTAGCACCATTTAAACTTAAACCCTGACTTAAAATAATAATTTTATTAGACAGCTATTTTCCTTTTAAATTTACTAAATATTCACATGTGTTCTTAAAATGTTTTAAAAACAGTGATTGAGTAGATGGTGTGAATCTTCTGAATGCTTTACCATTTTGACTATTTTGTAAAATGTTAAGACAGTCCTACAGCACTCAGAGACCTAACTCTGCTCGATTTTGGCTCATTTTCAAAGCATATTGGAAAAAATATCTTCTTTTGTAATAAAGCAAACTGAAATATGTAAGTGACCAAAGTGGTGAAAACAAAACAAAACACACAAAATAAAAGAACAGAAATTGTGCTTTCCCTGACACCTGTCCTTTTCTTCTATGGGAGTGGGTGGAGTGGTTTCTCATGTGAAAGTAGTACCTTGATTCGGTTTGCAAGAATTTTGTTGAGTATTTTTGCATCGATATTCATAAGGGAAATATCCAGAGTTGGTTGGTGATTTGAAAGGATCTATTGAGAAGACATTGAATTAGCTCAAGACCTCTGAGTTATGCAAATGTACGGATAACTTTGTGAGAGGGTTCCATAAAGAGGGAGCTGGTCCTACCAAAGTACTCATGATTTCTTCCACTTTAGGTATCCCTTTCGCTCTTGTGTATATGGAGTTAATGACTTTCTCCATCGTAGGATCCTTTCCATTTGTCTCAGTATTATAACATGCTTATAAGTGGATCTCCCACTTACCAATTTTAAGAACTATTGCTGTTTTAAGAGATCAAAATGTCGCAAGTTTTACTCAGAAAACTTAAAAGACACCAAGGCCTGACTGCTGGAGAGCATTTGACTGCAAAATTACCACTCTCTTGCCATCATTTTCGCAGAACAACTGAGTGGAGATAGGCAGACTTATTTACCCAAGGTCAACTGTTGGTAAGTAGTAGAGTGTGGATTTAAAGCCAGCTAGCTCTAGAAACCCTGTTTCAGAAACAACCCTTAACATCTGCCCATTCCATTCAAAGTGTCTGAGTGGCTTGAGATTAGAAGTTGAAGACACATCTACATGTTTATTTGGTCTGTTGAGTACAGCAGAATAGAAAAAAAAAGAAAAGAAAGGAGGAAGAAACAGAGGAAAAGGTAGAAAGAGAGAAGGTAAGAAGAAGGAGCAGAGGAGGGAAGGAAGAAGAGGTAAACACAGTAGGTAGGAAGGGGTTAAGCAGAGGCATTTCCACAAGTCATTCCCAGGCATACTCCTCTATTCTTGTCACTGTCAGGACTGATGTGGGAATACCTCTGCCTATGTACATATGAGTCTTCATCCTTTTCCCTAGTCTAGAAGGTTGGCCAGCATAGAAGTCATGGATTACAACACATTGCTTTCTCTGCTCATGATATGTAAGTCCCGTTAGACAATGTGGTGACACCTCATTATGAAAATACTTCTTCCATTATAAGAGACTATGGCTTTTGCTGGACTTCATAACAATTTTTACACCATACCTGAAGTCATCCTGGACTACTCTTTTACTGCGTACTCAAACTGTTTAGCCCTCCGTCAAAAGAAACTTAACAACTCATCTCCCTTTTCCATAGAATCAACCCTTACAACCTCAGAAAAAAATGCACAGCTACAATCTTAAATGGTGTACTCTTCCAGGGTAGAAACCCAGACTAATGCATGTGTGCGTGCATGTTATGGGAATAATGCTGAAAACAGCAAATAAGTTGAAAACAAATAAATGCCATGAATGTTGGAAGTGACATGGCCATGAGCTTTTGCAGTTGTTGACAGGGATGGCTGCAGAACTGTTTCTCATCTAGGTCAGTTGGGGGCAGATGCAACAAAAGAGTTTTATCCCTTGTGAAACCTGATGAAGCTTTCTATGAAGTGTCCCTCATTCCTTCCCATATGATGGTTTCTGGGCAGTTCCAAAAACGAAGAGAAAAAACTCTTTTGTGGAGGACACAGTTACAGAGATGCAGAGACAGACACATTCACAGCCTCCAGGTAGGCAGAGACTCAGACTCAAACAGAAGAAAGAACTGGAAAGACACAAGACACAGGGAGAGAGAAGTACAAGATTGAAATCTGAGTTACATTACTCTTGGATAAGTTATTTCAAGGTGAGGTGCTTTTAATTTTTTCCCTTAATTTGACCTTAGTGACTCCTAGTATATTACTAATACATTCAAACCAAAGCAAGACAGGATTTCTATTAATCAGCAAATGATGCGAAGAAGAAAAGAAAGCTTGCTGAAATTCCCATTGGACCTATAAAACGTCATACTGAAGCAAGGGGAAACGTTCAGAGATGTTTCACATTTATTGAACTTCATAATGGGATAATTTGATTTCCCCCATTAAGTTGTTATTTGTTTTTAAGTCAGTATGTAAGTTTAGGAAGTATCATGCAACTGTAATAGTTGAGAAAGTCAGGGGCCAGGAAAGGCAGTGCCTTTTTCCTTTAGTTCTTCCCACAAAGAAAGTTGCTACAAAAGAAGAAAAATGCTAAAACATCTTTTTTTTTGAAACAGCAAAGAATATGAAAGGCAAGATATGCATTTCACCCCAGGGTGCTTATGATTCAAGCCTATGATTAAGAAAAAGGTCAGAAATTCATAATCAGATTTCCCTATGAAGACCTGCCTTAGTGAAAGACAGTATTTTCTAAGGCAAAATCTACATTAAAATGAACATTCTCTGAGAGAACTTGAAGCACTGAACACCTGCTGAAGAACTGGCACAGGTCACCTCTTACAACCCACAGCATTCACACAACAGCCTTCTTGGCTTAACCAAAATCAGAAGGAGCTGGAGCGATAGTTTGGTTGGTAACAGGAGAATTCAGATCCACAGAACTCATATCAAAATGGCTGTGGTCACCCTGGTACTTGCAACCACTAGTGTGTGTGTGTGTGTGTGTGTGTGTGTGTGTGTGTGTGTGTGTGTG
>JADRCD010160453.1:8175-28813 GCA_019843815.1 Montemys delectorum | reverse complement strand
TCTGTTCACAGCAGTAAAACCCTAACTAAGACAATAAGTAACAAGGAAATCTGTGTTGTTGATATGAACACAGCCATGTCCAGGACATCACCTTAGACCTGTTGGGATGGTAAAGCCTTTCTCTGGTCAAAGAATGGATGTTATGATAATTGACTTAGTTAAAAATCAGTATATCCTCTGAACATATCTCAATCTTGCTTTGCATATATTTTTAATAGGTAAATAATTTTTGTTCCCATCACAATGTTTTTTGTTGTTCTGATTTTTAATTTAAATGTATTAATTCATGATGGACAAATTTCAGTATCACATCTCCTTCTTTGCCTGAGTTGATTTATTAGTCCAATATATCCAATTAATTTTTTGTATAGTGAATAAAGCATTTCTTTTAATGCTAATAACTATGTCATTCTTAAATATAGAGAGTTGAAATTATTTAGCCATTCTGTTTCTGGAAACAAATCATATTTAAGAGAGAAAGAAAAAGCGCTACACTCGAAAATCCTATGTGATAAGAAATTCATTTCACAAGTGGAGGTAGACCTTTAAAAGACCTTTATCTACCTCATAGAATAAATTTGGTATGCCTTACAAACTGTTATGTGAATGCATCCTCACTGTACACGCACATAAAACCATCTTTGGGAAGAACTAACACTGTAATTTCCATTCAGATGATGAAGTTGCAATAAAAACAGTTTATTATCATACATCTATATATGATCTCAAAGTAGATTTTTAAAATCAGTGTTAACTTTTTCAATAGCATTCATTTTTAGGATCTAATAAACCTAAGAACTTTAAAAGTGATGTTTTAGCCGGACAAGCCATGGCTACGGTATACATATGCTTCCAAGTGCTGCTGTTTGTAATGCTCAGGAGCTCTACTACGTCTTTAATATATATTCTTAGGCTGGGCATATAGGCTTCCTATGTGTTTTCCTTAATGTAAGAACATTTTATTATCTTAATACTTGGATTGTTTCATTGAAACTTGCTTGTTTCGTTTTTATCCATGTTATTTTCTGGTTTTATAATGAGATATTATTTTAAAATATTTACCTTTATTTTAAGAAATCAACCATAAAGCAAGCACAGTGTTAACACCAGTAGAATTTAAGTTCTCAACATCCTCGCAATTTGTTAAGAACTGCGGAGTACTTAAAACCACTTAAATTAGTTTTCTGAATAAATAGTTGAGCCTTGCCTATGATGGAGTCTACAAAGACAACTTGTTAAACCATTATTATATTTTAAAGTTAAAATAGCATAGGGACCATCTTACTTGATGCTTCTGTTTTTTATAGGTATTTGACATGGTCAGAGGAAGTCTTGAAATGGAGCTCAGATGGCTTGGCATGCTCTTCTCTTCATCAAACCTTCTCATCTTTCACTAGAAGAACATATAACTTTACAAGCCAAACAGAAATCCGAGCATCCAAAAAAATATGTTAAATTATGAAAAGTACTGTAAGTTCATAGTCAGAAGAACATGTTCTTTTATATCATGTATACATTAATATCAGTGAGAACTCAATACTGAAATCAAATGTACAGTATGCTGTCAAATGTTTAATAATCCTTCAGTGTCTAATTAAGTCTAAGAAAGTTGCACTTATGTGTGAGTCGTTGTAATTTCGCATTAAGTACAATATAATGATCTGGTATACATAGGATAACACTGAAAGCCTATGAGTTAGGTTGATAGTGATAGTGGGAAAGTGAAACAGCTTCTAGTATCAATTTAGAATTTTGCAGAAGGAAGAATGTAAAAGAGAAATGCTATACTTGGTGTGGCATGATGTGGACCTTTATAAAGGTTGTAGAGAAGTACAAGTAAGGAATAAATTACTAGACCAGATGAAGGTAGAGTGGGTACGCTCAACCTTCAGAAGTGGATGATTTCACTGGAGGATACTTACTAGAGGACATTGAGAAGAGGATGAGATGCTGTGCTTGGACTAGGGCCTGATAGACACCTGGGCTTAAACCCTTCAAGCATGCTTTGCATGATGCTTAACCTCTACATGCATCAGTTTTTCTGCCTGCAAGAGAGCTTAAGAATAAGTTTTAGATACAATCTTGAAAAATATGTTCACCTCCTCAGGCATTGTACCAAAGCTTGTTTAAAATGCTCTTTCCCAGCAAGGTAGCTACTCTATAAGTATTCTATTCAGTGGGGCAAATTCTTCCCAGCATGACTTCTGAGAAAGTGCTGGTCCTGCTAATCCGCCCAAACACATAGTACTAGGACACTAAGTGCTAGACACACGTCTAAATTTTCTTTGCCATGTGTACACTTTACTTTTAAATTCAGGCTAAGTAATAGACAAATGTTAATGATTCATACTAATGTAATTCTATTCTCTAAAAATTTAATCAAGGAAACTTCTCTTTAAAACTGTATAAAAACCAATACATTTACATCAGATGGGAGCTGCACAGGAATTTTCAGGGACTGTCATGTATATAAATTCCTGAGATATCAATATAAGTAGAAGTAGACAAAGAGTGTGTGTGGGGGGTGAGGGGCATAAAAGAGTTGGAATACAAATGTAAAGTCCTTTCCAAAGTTTGAAATTCTTATCCAACAATGAAATTATCATTATCATAGAGCAACAGTTCTCAACTATGCCTTGCATATCAGATATCGTAAATATCAGATATTTACATTATGATTCATAAGAGTGGCTGTCAGGGACAGAGTGTCCCTGTTGTTCCCCAGTCCCTGAGAATTTGACCTTATCTGAGTAACAGTCTATTCTCGGAGGAACCATGGAGTGTTCTCGGAAAAACCATAAAATGTTTTGTCAACGCTTCCGCTCCGACCAGGTGTGAAGCCAGGTGTACACCCCCTCCCCACTTCCTCTTAACGCTTCCTTGCTCTGCAAGTATAATTACCCTGCCCTTCTGAAGTAAAGTTAGGCCTTGACAACCGTTTCTGCTTGGCCTCGTTCCTCTCTCTCGCCCGTTTCTCTTTCAGGCTCGGTCCCCTTCGGACCCTGGTTAATTACTCATTGCAGTTATGAAATAGCAACTAAATAATTTTATGGTTGGGTATCACCACAACACGAGGAACTGTATTAAAATGTAAGAAGGTTGACATCCACTAACACAGTGGATGTTTCTAGCTTGTAGCTAACTAATTGATGATGATAGAACAAAACCCAAATCGTTAAAACACAGAGAAAAACAATAAAAGTGCACAATGCAAAATAGAGTTGAAAGGAAACACTGAACAAGAATAGAGCAGGCACTCAGGCCATGTCTGGGAAACATTGTAATTTCTCAGTGATGAGGAACTCATAGGAATCAGCCTTATATATGTACGTATGTATTAGATTATTTTTGTACATTTATATAGGCACAGATTATTAAAAACAACATTTAATTGGCTTTATAGTGAAGTAAAGTCTTCATAGCTCATTGTGTATGAAACATAAACTGACAGACTTCTTTAGACGTACAAATGAATACTTTTCTAACATTCCCTCTTATAGGAAGGCAGTTAGTTGCTCTACTGAAATTCCCTGAGTAGATTCTGAGAGTCACAAGCACAGAGTGCTGTCTGAATGATGTTCAGTTTCAATGTGTTTTCTGAGTAGCTTTTTTGTGGAATTTGTTCTAACTTTTTTTTTTTTAGAGTCACACACACACACACACACACACACACACACAAATACAAATCACAAAGTTAAAACTATAGACCACAGGGGCATTTTCTTAAACATTTTCTTATTCTTGCAAAATGTACCTAAGTACATAGAGACAGGAAGAATGACCCACAAACCACAAGAAACTTAAGAAGAAGGAAGACTAAAAGGTGGACATTTCATTCCTTCTTAAAAAGGGGAATCAAACACCCACAGAAGGAGTGGCAGAGATTAACTATGGAGCAGAGATGGAAGGAAGGATAAGCATATAGCTATCTCCTAAGAGGCTCTGACAATACCTGACTAATACAGATGTAGAGGCTCACAGCCATTCATTGAACTGAGTACATGGTCCCCAATGAAGGAGTTAGAGAAAGGTTCTATGGAACTGAAGGGTTTGCAGCCCCTTAGGACGAACAACAATTACTAACTAGTACCCTCAGAGCTCCCAGGGACCCAACCACCAATCAAGGATTATACAGGGTGGGATTGAATGTTCTGGCAGCATGTGTATAGTAGAGGATTGCAAATTCGATCATCATTAGGAGGAAAGGACCTCGGCCTTGTGAAGGTTTTGTGCCCCAGTGTAGGGGAATGCCAGGGCCAATAAGTGGGAGAGGGTGGGGTGGCAGGCATGGGGAAGGGGGAGGCAAAAGGGGTTTGTTCTTGCTTTTGTTTGTTTGTTTGCTTGTTTGTTTGTTTTGGAGGGGAAGATGGGAAAGGGAAAATGTACATGTAAATAAAGAAAATACCTAACAACAACAACAAAAAAGAACAATAAGTAATCCAAATGGGAGCACGGATTTTTTTTCCTAAAAATTTCTAGTTGCACTATTTAAATTGACAATATGTCTTTCTAACAAGCACAGACTTTCATCATAATGAATAGTGTGAGACCTTCACTAGAGCATGTTTCTATGTGCATGTGTTTATGTATGTTTGCATGCATATATACACACACATATATCTACATATTTATATATGTATATAGGGAGGTATGTATATGTATATGTAGAGTCCAGAAGCCAGTCTCGAATGCCATTCTCAGAAAGACAGCCTACTTCCATTGAGACAGTGTCTTTTTTTTTTTTTTTTTTTTTTTTTTTTTTGGTTTTTCGAGACAGGGTTTCTCTGTGTAGCCTTGGCTGTCCTGGAACTCACTCTGTAGACAAGGCTGGCCTCAAACTCAGAAATCCACCTGCCTCTGCCTCCCAAGTGCTGGGATTAAAGGCATGCGCCACCACCGCCTGGCGAGACAGTGTCTTTCAATAACATGGCTAACCAATCAAGCTATATTGATGGCCAAAAAAGTCACAGGATTTTCCTATCTATGCCTCCCTAACTTTAGAATTACAGACACATATGATAACCATTTTTGTTGAGATCCTAGAGAAGAAATTTAAGTACTCATGCTTGCAGGGATATATTTTATGATTGAGCTATCCCGTCATTCATAAAACAGATACTAATCTCATCTCTTAGGTATTGTGTCTTCCCAAATCCAGACTCATGGCACACATTAGATTCTTTTTCCATTTTTGTTATAACTTCATGAGGACACTGAGATACTGGCAAGTCAAGGAAACAACACATTAATGTTTTAATATATTTTAATGATCAATTCTGGCATTAATAAAATAATTTGTGTTTTCTAAAATTAAATATGAGAACCTGCTTAGAGAAAAACATGTCTACTCTCCTCACAGTAAGGTTCATGTTTAATCTCAATAGCTCTAAATGAGGAATCAAACTGATGAAATTTGATTTCCTTTCTAAGGGCATCCCACCAGAGATGGTGCTCAGGAAAGTCATAGAGAAGGAACACTTTGAGTTGAATGGCATTTCCACCATCAAGGCACATTTTAGTACAGATAAATCTTAAAGGCTTTCTTTCCTGTGGCCTATGCCCCAAAATAATCAAAGCTTGCTAAAGAAGTTGTTTCCCGACATTTATCCATCCAAGTCTCAAATATTTCAACTAAATTTCTGTGGGAGAATCCCCCTCCTTTTAACTACGGTTACGTATTATAGTTACTTTCAGTAAGTTCTTTAAGTAACTTGGAACTTGGTGTAGCGATCAGGAGACAACATAGCAAACGGAACTTGGTGGACTCTAGGATGAAGCTGGTGCACAGTTACTGCATAATAAATTATGTATTTACGTATGCATATACAGGTATGCAACCAACACACATACACAAACCTAAGGAAATGATGAAGTGTTTGATTTATCTAATTTTTACTATGCTCTCTCTCTTTATTTGATTCTTTTATTTAATAACAGTCCTTACTTAATACTTGTAAGCTTCCTAATTTGTATTTTGCCCCTTTGCACTGGAGACAAGCATTGGCTTCCTTGTATCAGCTGACTTTTCTTGACGCTTACATTCACCCACATACCTGCAGTGCTCCCTGTACTAATCCATTTCAGGAGTGCTAGTGTTTTTCCCCTCGGTGCCCTGCCTTGTGTCTCTTCTGTCTTTGTTATGCAGAGTTCTGTCTTCTGCAATGAGGCTTCAGAGGATTATTTTTGTACTCTGTGAGGCTGCAGTGTGGCTCTCTTTCTAAGACTGATGTTAAAAACCAGTTCGTCCTTGATGAAGCACCATGACACTCTTGTGTAATGTTGTCTAACTGTCTCCCGGGTTGCTCCAGCTCAGTGGACCTCATTTTGAGCATTTTGTTCCAACTACTAGATGGAACGGATGTTTTCAGACATCACCCTGTTTTATCCCTACAAAACGTTCCTTTGTCAAGAAACACATTGAGCTGGATTAAATCAATTGTCCCAGGTCACATTGCTAGCAAATTGCAGAATCAGAACTCAAGCAGGTATTCCCTTTGTCTCTTTATTTCACTGTATTTCTCTCTACCGAGTTTGTAATTTATCATGATACATGTATGATAGTAGAAGTAAAATTAAGCATAATAATTATTTTCAAGCTTTGTGCTATTTGTTCTGAGGCTAATTACAAATAAGCAAATTTTATAATTTATACATATTCAGCTGATCATCGTTTTCTAATCAATCCCCTAATATAAGAGAATAGAATAGTTTATAATTTAAATGCTTCTTTCCTGAACAAACAGAATAATTCTAATTTTGCTTTTGGCAAGGAGTTAGTTTTGGGTGGAGAAAATATTTTAGAAGTTCTTCCATAAATTTAAAAATATTTACTTAAAGGCATATATAGTATCACAAAATTTATAACCGGTAATTCAGTATACATACGTTGTTCTCTGAGTAAATGTTCCACATCAGGAGAATGAGTGGTTAATTAAACCAATACTACTGAAAAAGTTTAATGAACTCTTACTTCAAATAATATCTTTAAAAGTTATGTCCCAAATAATATTTGTGTTGAAATGCTACATATGATCAAGTTGGAGATATCCAAAAGATAGGAGATTTTAGCTCCTTTAATGACTGAGAGTATAATGAGCCCAAAAAGGAAAAGATTCCCATAAATCCCTTCCACTATTTCTTCCCTTTCTATTTCTATTTCCTCTTCTTTCATCTTCTCACCTTTTCTTCTCTTCCTTCTTCTTCTTTACATTTCCCTCTCTCCTTTCCTTTCATCTGTTTTCCCCTCTCTCCACACTCTGCTTCTTCACCTATTAAAACGAAGGCTTGACTACAACAAAGCTATTTGCTCTATGCCAATCTCACTACAATTTTCTCCATCATCGAGGACCACCTATTTCTAAGCAGCAGAGAGAGGAGTTCTGTCACCTAAGTTGGTCACTTTACTGCTAATGTTTTGAGATGGGAAGACCTCTTATGTCTGCTGAGTTTGACAGTTGAATGGGATGTTTATGATGCTATTGACCACACAGTTAGAACCAAAGCTTCCTTTTGAGTTTCTATCTACGAAAGCCCTTAGGATGATTTACAGGTAGCATGCTACCCGAGAAAATTCCTATTTGAAAATAATAGGATGTAGGATTGCTTTTATGCTTTCAATTTCTAACAAAACGAGAAAATTTGGGTATCCAATTAAAATGACTATTTGTGTTACTTTATTTTATTTTTAATAATATTATATTGACATCGATAGCAAAAGCATTTCTAACGATCAGAACATTCTGTGCTATATTCTTCTCTAAATTATGTTCAGGATTTCAAGTCTGGATGAGGATGAGAGAGAAAGATGTCTGCTTACCTTTCTCTGTGCTGTGTACTTCCTGTTTTGGCATTCTTCATATTTCCAGTTTGTGATTGAAGATAATCCCTTTCAAATGGTTTGATTCTTTTCTGCTGCCTGTAAATACCTCATTGTGCCTGATATAATGATGCTTTCGTAAGTCTTGTACTTGAAAGCCAAACTGGTAGCATAGTTTTTACTCTTTTTCTTTTAGGGTGAAAATCATTTCCTTCTTTCTATTTTCTCCAAGGAGCTATTTTTTTTATTAGATATTTTCTTTATTTACATGTCATATGATTTCTCCTTTCCCAGTTTCCACTCCAAAAAATAAACAAACAGACAAACACAACAGGAACAAACCCCTGTTCCCGCCCCCCATGCTTGCCACCCCACCCTCTCCCACCTATTGGCCCCGTCATTCCCCTACACTGGGGCACAGAACCTTCATAGGGCCAAGGGCCTCTCCTCCCATTGATGATCGACTTTGCAATCCTCTACTATACACATGCTGCCAGAACAATCAGTCCCACCATGTATAGTCCTTGGTTGATGGTTGAGTCCCTGGGAGCTCTGAGGGTACTAGTTAGTTCATATTGTTGTTAGTCCTAAGAGGCTGCAAACCCTGCAGCCCAAAGAGCTGTTTTTAAAACACAATCCTTGTGAGCTATTCCTTAGCTATCCGTTGGTAACATCTCATGGGTCCATGTGTATACAATGCATTTGCCTCTTATGCTCAAATATTCAATGTTAAGGTAAATTTTTAAAAGTCTGACAAATTGTAGAGACCTTCATGGTTCAAATTAGTCATTGCTCTGAAAGCTAGGACACCCTGATAAGGAGGTAGTCCTTATAGCTTCTGGCTAGACATTGTACGTGTCATTTTCTTGACAATTAGCTGCCAAGAAATTCTGCGCTAGTGGATTAAGATACATTGATTGGAGGCAAGCCAGTTGTTTTGAACAACCCAATGGGTCCCTCTGAGATTTGTTCAGGACAGATTCCTATGTATTAACATTCGCTGGTCACTAATTTAAAAAAAAAAAGCTATTTATTTTTTTATTTACTTTGCTTTCCTAATATTGTAGAGTTATGGAGTTCCCTTCATCTGAGATCTCACAATGTTAGTCAAATACTATATCATGCATTCTTGTAATGCTTTCTACACTCCAAGTGCAGCCATTGTCAACCTGAAGTTCTAAGTCAAATCTACCTGGCCAAGGGAAGATTGGAGAAAATGAAGGAAGATTAAGCCAGGTCTACTGAAAACCTGGCTGAGTTTGTCTCTATGTATGATAGTATTCTGTCACAGAACTTTCCATCAGAGTTCTATGTATGTAATAATTACGGTCATGAAATCAGTAAGGACTTTACAGATTGTTGTCAGTTATATGCAAGATTCTTTAGCGAGTCATTTTATGAACACATTATTTCTAAATGTGGACAAACTAGCATTTTGCTGCCTTGATTTGGAAGTTAAGTAGGTTTTGTACGTGGCTTTATACAGACTATGATACATAGTTAAAGGTTTTCTTCCAGTTTGTCTCATTGACAACATTCCACTTAAATTCAATAAATAAAAATTTCACTTAAAAGAAAATATTGTAACTTTCCATACATTCGTGAAGTGATTATGATATTTTTAAGTCAAATTTTCACATATAAATAAAAAATAAGAAGTAATTATTTGGATCAAGAAAAGTATTATCCATGTAATAATATGTTTCTATATGTATATGTATATGCATTTCTTAGAGTATTTTACTTCAGTTAATTTTAGATTTAAAAGAGATTTAAAAATAGAGCTGAGAAATTCTATATACCCCTCAACATTTCCTTTAATGTTAATAGCTAACATACTCATATCATATAACCAATTAACACATTAACTACATTAAGACTGTATTTGAATTTCACTAGTTTTTTCTGTCCCAGATCAAATACAGATATAATATTACATGATAATGTCTCCTGCTCTTCTTTCACATTAGACACTTCCTTGTTGGCAAACTCTAAAAGAACATTGAAACATTGGCATGTTTCAAGAGGAGTGTCTCTATGGGCACTTTTTCATCCTACATGACAAATTTAGTGTCTCAAGGCTTAATTCAATATAGTCAATTTGCTTTACAAGATTTACTTGAGTTCAGCAGGTCTTACTCCTTCACTTATGTGTATATACCATGTTAAATGAATAAATTCAGTTCTTAGTCATCAAATAACTAGATACCTGACAAATCATAATTGATATTTCCGATGTCAAAAAATAATTTTCTACATGAGAAATCATTTTATTTTATTTTTGTTTTTCAGATTTAGAAATGGGATTTCAGTGATCATCCCAATAGACCAATCATCCTGGATCAGGAAGATATCCAGATAGCCCTCCATGGACTTTTCTACACCCCTTTTAATTACTCCATTTTGAGACAGGCTTTGCTGAGATTCATTTAGTCGGTGTGATTTATTGTAACAATGAGCATGTATTCCTCTCTTCTAATGAAGTGAAAGGAAGGACAGATAGATAGAGATTCTTAAGTAACAGATCAAGAAGAGGAAAGAGGAACATAGACCAAATTAAGACATTTTAGCCAGATGGTGGTAGTGTACCTTACTTCCAGTACTCAGGAGGCAGAGGCAGGACGATCTTCTGCGTTCCAGGCCAGATTGTTCTAGAGAGGAACTTCCAGGACAACCAGGGTTACACAAAGAAACCCTATCCTGAAAAGTGAAAACAATTATGACATTTTGATCATCAGCAAATAAGGCTGAAGTCTTATTTCTTTCTTAATTTACTTTACATCAGATCACATACCCACTTCCTTCCTCTTCTCCCAGGCCCACCCTTATAAATCTCTCCCCTGACTTCCCTCTCTTCCTCTCCTTAGAGAAGGGGAAGTCCCCCCTTGGGTACCGCCTCATCCTGGGACATTCATTCACTATAGGCCTCAGTGTATCATCTGTCACTAAACCCAAACTAAGTAATCCAGTTAGAAGAAAGGGAATCCAATGGCAGGCAATCGAGTCAGAGATCACCTCTGTTCCAATTGTTAGGGGACCTACATGAAGACCAAGCTGCATATCTGCTACAAATATGTAGGGGGCCTATATCCAGCTCATGAATGCTCTTTAGTTAGTGATTCTGTCACTGTGAGTCCCATGGATCCAGGTTAATTGACTCTATAGTTCTTCTTGTACTGTTCTTAACCTTTCCAGCTCACTCAATCCTACCTTCAACTCTTCATCAAGACTTCCTTCCTGAGCTTCTCTTGATACTTGGCTGTGGGTATCTACATTTGTTTCTATCCATTGCTGGATGAAGCCTCTTAGAAGACAGTTATGTTAGGTTCCTGTCTGCAAGCATAACAGTATCATTAATACTGTCAGGGATTGGCAGTCTTATATGGAATATGTTCCAAGTTGGATCAGTCTTTGATTGGCCATTCTTTCAATCTCTGTTCCATCTTTATTTCTGCACACCTTCTAGGAAGGAGAAGTTTTGGGTTGAAGGTTTTGTGGGCGTGTTGATGTGCCCCTAGAATCTCCTGAAACTGAAAACTGTTTGCAAGGCTAAGAACACTATCAATAGCATAGCAGGATAGCCTACAGAATGGAAAAAAAACATGTGACAGAGGACTAATATCCAAAATATAAAGAACTCAAGAAATTAGACACAAACAAACCAAATAACCCAGTTTTAAAAAGGGGGTTGGGAGTATAGAGCTAAATAGAGAATTCTCAGCAGAGGACTCTCAAATGGCCAAGAAGCACTTAAATGTTCAATATCTCTAATCATTAGAGAAATGAAAATCCAAAAGATTCTGAGATTCCATCTTATCACCCATCAGAATGGCTAAGATAAAAACTCCAGGGGTAGCACATGCTGGCTCACGTTTGGAGGAAGGAGAACACTTGTCCATTGCTGGTGAGAGTGCAAACTTGTACAACCATTTTGGACATCAATTTGGGAGTTTCTAAGAAAATTGAGAATAGTTCAAGTCCAAGATCTAGCTATACCACTCCTGGGTATATAAAAAAAGACGGTCCACTATAACACTATATTCATAGCAACTTTATTCTTAATAGCCACAAATTGAAAATAACATAGATGGATAAGACATCATGAAATTTGCAGGCAAATGGATGGGCCTATTTGAATTATTATCCAAACTCAGAAATCATAAAATAACTCTCTAGATATTTGACTATGACTTAGAATTATTTTAAAGGAACCAATAAGCAGTTTTGGAATAAAAATGTTTTTAATCATGGCTAAGAGTGAGATGATTATTGATTGTGAATGAAGACAAATTAATATAGCATCAGAAGCACACATTGCTGAAATGCATACCTGTACAACTATTCATCACCAAATTGGTCCTCTAGTCATAAAATAGGTGTATTTGATATAATATTTAAGTATTATAAATAATAAATATAACATGAAAACATAATAAATAAGATCCAATTAAAATTTTCTGCACTTTGAGCTGCTTTATGTTGTATGAACATATTGGATTCCCTTCTATTAATTTTGTGCTCCATGAATCTTATTCATAGATATCATAGAAAGTTATCTAATTACAAAGATAAATAAGGGAGGCATATGTACGGCTGGTAGACATACATACACAAAAATATTTTATCGCTACAATGAGGTAAATGATATAATAAAATACACATAAGGGGGTTTAACAATGTGGTGATTAATATTTATTATCTACAGAATTAATCTTCACTGAGTTGACAAGCCCCTAAGTATGCTCGAAAAGAAATTTCTTGATGTGGTAAGAAGACACAGCTTAACCATGAGCAGCGTTGTCGGGCCACTGGGGGAGGCAGGACACGGGAAATTTTGATTGTGCTTACCCCACACAGGCATGGGCAGGCATCGGGCTACGGGAAGCCGCAGGACCATGGTCCAGTGGTGAGGGAGCACAGTCTGAGTTCCCGGGGACTGCTGGAACTGACTGGGGGAGTCCTTGGGCCTGCACGAAGGCTGAAGCCTTCAGGTTCTTAGACTCTTGGGCACCCATGAGCCACTGCGAGCTGCGGAAGAGCTGAGAAGGGAGTGGGGGCCTGAAGGCTGGATATAGCCTGGGGCTGAGGGGGGAAAGAAGAGTGAGTTCCGACTTGGTCCCGCAAGGAGGAGAGTCCTTGGCTCATTTGGTGGGTGACTTGGCTTGGTGGAGGCTAAGCCTGGGAAGGCCACCGGGCTTTCTGCGGGAGATTAGACACAGTTCTTTAGACAAAGGCCTGCTGCATTGCTCCCCAAGGTGGATCCCGATGAAAAGAGACAGTCCTTGGTTTTAAGACATTTATTGTCATGGCAGAGAGTGGCAATGAGTAAAACTGTACCCCATTTTCTCAGGGCAGCCTTGAGGTTAAATATCTTTTGCAAGGAAGAGTGTCTGGGAAGGGGAATTTATTGGCTAAGCCTTCAGACCTTTAGGTAACTCATTAAAATGAAGATCTTTATTGAGTCTAGGTGACCTGTGGTCATGTCCTCTACCTGTAAAGGGGCTTGGGGCGTTTCCCTTATATGACTGAAGGCCACAGTCCTATGAAGAGCTGCAGCCTCATGTCAGCAGCCTGGTGTCCAGGAGCGTGGCAAAATACCTACCGTTCCTTGCAGGGTTCTCCACTGCAGTACCACAGGCGTTTCCAACTTAGCTCAACCAGAATCCAGGACGCTTTTCAAGGTCCTACACAGCACCCTTGAATGGAGACAGGTTCTGAGCTGAATGCAAACACTCACTAGTCTCTGCTTTTTTATTGTGATTGTTATAAGATATGTCACCTTAAACCTTTGCAACCATAAGAGATAGCATCCTTGAACTATGAGTCAAAAGTACATGCATTCCCCTTTAAATTGAATTTTGTTAGTGTAATTTTATTACAGCAACAGAAAAAATAAGCAATATGGGAAACTAATAGAAAGGAGTTGATTCTTTGCTCTAAAATCCCTAACCATGTGCTTCATTGGCCTTGGGACTAGTTTATGGGAGGAATTCATAAGAGTTTATGTAGAGGAATTTTAATCCAGAAACTTGGCTTCTCTGTCAAGGGATCATATCCAAAGACCTTCTAGGTCTGTGTGATACAGCTGGAACAACACACATTTAATCCCAAACAAGGAATGTAAAGTTAGTTTGTAGAAGCAAACAGCATTTTGAAACTGACATCTAACTGAGGGGACAGACAAAGAAAGTAACTAATCACACAAAGATTTGACAGAATTGGTCAGAGATAGGAATAGTCTAACTCACACACCAACAGCACTGGGAGAGAGACATAGGAGAGCCATGGAAGGAGGGGGGCACAGTTTTGCAGAGACAGATTACAGGTGAAGACAGAATAAACCAGAGAATGAGAAGAAGCCAGAAGATAAAAACAGACTGCCAGAGTTAATTTGAGATCAAGGAGAACAAGATCAGAAGCCAAGAAAAGCCAGATTGAAACAGTCAGCTTGGAGAGGAAATTAGGTCAAAACAGCTTAGTTATTCAGCCAGCCAGAGTTTAGAAGGAGCTAGAAAGGGTGAGGTTCAGCAGTAAGCTTCTGAGATGACAATTACATCTGGAGAATAAAAATTACTTTTACAAGTTACAGCAGTGAGCTACAAAAGTCTTAGAGTGTCATAAGCATGGTTTAATAGGGACCTTCTCATAGGAGATTAGAAGACTAATATGCAGAGAAAAGTATAGACAGTAAAGGACAGTTCATGAGGTTTCAAAAAGATCAAGGATATATTAGGACTTTAGCTAGTAGATACTCATATAGCAAAGAATATGACTGAATTCTAGTCATGCCCCAAGAACCTATGAGACACTGAATTTAAAAGTAAAGGATGACAGAATAGGTCATACCTATTTCTTACCTATCTATCGGTAAGAAAATTTCAACACAGTATAGAATTAAGGCTATTGCTTACTATTTCTATTCAGACAGATAATGAGGGATATATATGTATATATCCCTCTTTATTATTTATGTATAAAAATAAATATAGTTTACTTAGGAAAGTTATTGGAGCAAATTCAAAGTTTGGGGCCAGGAAAGTACAAAAGATGAGGACTCTAATTGTTAAAGAGAAACATTATTCTCTTCACTGGGATAGTAGGTGTAAATACTGGTCTTATTTCCTCAGAGCAAGAGATGAGATGAGAGCCCTACCCAAGTTTCATGAATCCATGGCTTGGACCGAGTCCAGAGAGTTTAACTAGCCCTGGTCCTAGGATTAGAAGCTTCTAGTCTCTATATATCTTGAAGGCTTTAGATTCCAACTTCCATCTCCTGATCTAGGCCTAGGATAATTCATCCTCCAAGACTTACTTTTGAATAAACTCACCCTTTCTAGCTCTTTCTGAACTATGGTTGACTGGTTCAACTCAGCTGTTCTGGCTCAAACTCCTCTCTTACTGACTGATTCTAATTGGCTTCTCTCAGCTTCTCACTGAATTTCTCTGCTTGGAAAAACTGCCTCTGAACTGCTCTGACTGCAAGAACTAAACTTCTCTAAATTGAACAGAGCTCAACTTCACTCAACTGAACTGCCTTTCTCTGCCTGCACTATTTTTAAGTGGTCTTCCTTCTTCTTCTGTTCTCCTGGGAGTTTGCTTATCTTATCTCTGACTCATCCTGTCAAAATTTTCTCTGATTCATCACTTCATTTGCTCTTCAATTAGAAGTCACTATTTGTCCATCCGGTTAGGATTCAAGTGGATCTGAAGTGAACGCCCAAGTGGAAGACAGAAGTTTTGCAACTTGAGACTTAAAAGGACCAAGATACATAGATGGTCCATCTTGAGCTGGACAGAATGCTGACAATCCAAAGGAGAGGGACTGTTTCCTACAGGACACCTGTGACATCTAAGAACCCAAGAACTATGTACATCATAAGACACAAAACCTGAGCTAAGACCAAGCATAAGACCTAAGAACCCAATCCTATTTGGACAGAATGTCTAAGAGATAAAGATCTATGGCCCAGAACTCTAGAAGGATAGAAATCCAAGACCAAGAAGGGAAATTCGAAGATGAGACCCCATACCCCTTGTATCCCTTTCCATTGCTTATATTTCTATTTAAGCTGTCTTCGCTTGAGATGTAATTTTCATTGTTGCCATTCCCTATAAAGGAATACGATTTTAGATTGAAAAAAAAAAAAAAGAAGTCACTGTTTGGATTAAAGGTACTAAGTGTGTGTCTGTATTTTAGCTAGAGTAAGGTATGTGTTACAGCCAGAGAGATTAAAGGTGCATGTGCAATCCAGCCAGATCCCACAGACCTAGAAGGTCTTTGGATGTGATCTCTTGCCAAAGCAGTTCTTTTGCTGCATTAAAACTCCTCTATAATAAGAAAGGTACCCTGAAAGTAGACACATTCATCAAGTTACACCTTATAAAATGAAAATTTATCTGAATACAGAAAACCTGAAAGAAGAATGCTGCAGAAGTCACTCCTCGTTCAAAAATAAATGCCTAGGAAAGTGATTTATTTCATAGATAAAGTTACCAAAGTACACAAAGGTCAATATATCTGCAACCTACTGGGATATGTATAGATTGCAACTCAAACTTTTCAGTAGAACTTAGAGGCATCATCCATATGTTATACAGATAGGAATGTTTTAAGAATCACTCCCCTTTCTCAAGCTGTTACTATTGTTACTATAAAAGATGTAAACCCACAGAAGTTTGTTAGAGCTTCAGACTGCTTCCTCAAATCATGCAAGAAATTTAGAGTTCCAAAATGAGTGGCCATAGTTAAACTGGTTAAATATACCCAGATTACTTCATATGATAAAGAGCTCCTTCTATATGTGACCTGCTTCCACCACAAAACATCTGTGCTTCTGGGATAGTAAAAGGCTCAGCTCAATGGCCAAGATTTATGAAGGACAACGGGACAAAATGTCATGCTTAGATAGTTGAGTAGAGGCTCCTCTTGGATACTCCAAGCCCTGGAGAGGCTAAAATGAGACCCAAGGATCAAAATAGTGACTATAATCTCACAACCCAGAGTGGAACAGTTTGGCCAGACTCAGGTGGCAACTGCCTTCAAGAATATATGATTAATGAATTTCCTTGTCTAAGAGGGACACACACACACACACACACACACACACACACACACACACAAAGAGAGAGAGAGAGACAGAGACAGAGAGAGACAGAGAGACAGAGAGAGAGAGAGAGAGAGAGAGAGAGAGAGAGAGAGAGAGAGAGAGAGAGAACAAAAGAAGATATATAAAAAGTGAAAGAGTCCTGATGACAGACAATATGCAACAGGGTCATAGTTTCTACAAAGAAGTTATGAGAGGCCATTGTATGAAGATGGCCAGTTGCCATCTAGACTCTAGGATGGTAAAGATATGAGAATCATAGGAAATCCACTGAGAAAATCTGTAGGCAGAGTATGGAGCCACCAGAAAGAGGCTTTGTGTACCTCTGGCAGCAGAGATAGAGGGTTGGTATGCTTTTACAGGAATATTGGAACCTGGATGACTTCATGATGAGCTCCATATGCCAGATACAGGGCTTCAGAATTTGAAGTTTTTCCTGCTAGGCTTTGTTCTTACTTTGGTACTATAATTCCTTGCTATGCCTTTCTCTCTCTCTTGGAATGAAAATGCTTATGTGCTTTTGTGTGTTTGATGCATACAGCTTGTGACTTTTCAGGATCTCACAGTTTAGAGATTGTCAGAGACTCAGAAAAGATTAACCACTTACACATTAAACAGTGTAGGAATTGTTAGTGACTACGGGGACTTTTGAAGCTAGGCTGAGTGGATTTTGCATTTTGAGATATCCTTAAGCTTAGGGGTAAAAGGTTATGATCTAAATGTGATATATGTTGATGTTTCAAGTTGACAGTGCTGGACTTAATGATTTTTTAGTATTGATTACCAAGCGTACAGAATGTGAAACATTTAGGACACGCTCCTCTGGGCCTTCCTAGATAGTATTCTTGATAATGTTAGGGATTATCTAGATTAAGTTAGCTTCTATGCTTGCTTATTAAAGAATGTCTTGAATGGGTTAGTTGAAGTTGAAGTCCACCTTACATGTGGGCAGCACTATCTCCTGGAATGGAAGCCTGAAATGAATGGAAAAGAAAAAGTAGGATAAACAAGAGCCCTGGCCACTCTTGTTTCTCTCTCTCTCTCTCTCTCTCTCTCTCTCTCTCTCTCTCTCTCTCTCTCTCTCTCCTTCTTCCTTCCTTTCTTTTTTTTTTTAAAAAAAAACTATTTATTTATTTTCATTTATATGAGCACACGTAACTGTCTTCAGACACACACCAGAAGAGGGAATCAGATCCTGTTACACATGGTTGTGAGCCACACCATGTGGTTGCTGGATATTGAAATCAGGACCTCTGGAAGAGCAGTTAGTGCTCTTAACCACTGAGATATCCCTCCAGCCCCACTTTTTGTTTCTTTACCCTGGATGAAATATGATCATTTCACCAACATGATTTTCCCACCATGATGGCCCCTTCAAATGGGACCCAAAAGAAACTCTTTCTCTTTTAACTTGCATTTGTCTGAAAATTTTATCACAGCCACAGGAAAAGCAAATAATGACAGCAGGAACTCTCTAAAGTTATAGGCTACAGAACACATATCTAGGTCACATGCTTTCAGAGCTAGTTCAGACTCTAGGCCATTTGCTTTTTCTTCGTATTTCTCAGTTTCTCATAACTGAGGCTACCTTGCTGTTATCAGATTCAGTTATCTCTGGATTAGTGATATCATAGTTTAAGTTTAAGGATAATTTAAGTTACTTAAGATTTTCTGATGGCATGTATTTTAAGATTAAAGTTGAATTGTAATGGACTTTAACATTACACCTTTCTCCACGTAGACTACAAGAAGCCTTCAGCTCAGAATTCTGAGTTGTTCCATTAAAATGTCTTGATATAGATAATTACAAGTCAGAACTCTTTGCTTGACTTCTAACATCCTTCAAAAAACAGGATTGTTGACAAAAGTGATATCGTTACTTTAGAAAAAGAATTAAATTTACACTTTGAAAAATATGTGTATGGCTTACTAACTGCTATTCATTCATCCAGACTTAGATTGTTAAGAACTCAGCAAAGAATTACTACTTTACTAACCGTATTGGAAACAATATTCAAAATAAGATAAATACCTTACTTTTTGTGACTGGATGGCCTAAAGTGATGCACTAGAAAATAAGTCATTGGCAATTGATGGTGAATTATTAGTTGCCTAAGACTGTTGTTATCGTTTGCTTTTCTGTTACAGTGACAAACAGCATGAGCAAAAATAATTTTGGAATGAAAAGGCATGTTTAAGCTTATACTTCCAAAAAAAATCCACAAATGAGGCTATAGAGGCAGGAACTAAAGGCAGGAATCCGGAGCCAAGACTGTAGAGGAAGTCTCCTAACTGGCTTATTTTCTCTGGTTCATGAGCAGATGTACAGAGCAGGAAGGTTTTATTTGTTTTTCTTCTCTCTCTTTCTCTCCCTCTCTCTTTCTTTTCTTTTTGAGTCTGAATTTCTCTACACAGCCCTGACTATGTTGGAACTCTTTATGTATGCCAGGCTGGTCTCAAACTCACAAAGATCCTCCAGCATCTGTAACATGAGTACTGGGATTAAAAAGTATGTGCTACCATGCCCAGTTCATTTTCTTATAAAACATAGGACTCTGTACCCAAGAATGGCGTTGCCCCAGTAGACTGTGCTTTCCTACAGCAATTAGCAGTAAAGAGAAAAAAAACGTACAGGTATGACCACAGGTTGTTCAGATGAAGGCAATTCTCTTTTTAAGACTTCCTCTTCCCAAGTATGTCTGTGAAACTGACAAGTGAAATTAGTGATCACAATTGTCATAGCAAAATACCAGACTCTGGGTAACTTAAAAAAACAAAAAACAAAAAACAAACAAACAAACAAAATTTTTTTCTTCATTATTCTGGATGATAAGATGTTATTAAGGTTGTTTCTTTTTGAGAGTGGATGTTCATTGCTTTGCAGGTGTCTATCTTTGTCTCACGTCTTCGAACAGTGTTTTCTCCATGTACGTTTGTATTCTCTTGTTATAAAGAGTCTAGTCGTCTTGGTATATAGGACATTTACCCGCCATCTTTAATTTTACCATTGTTGTCTCACAATGAACCTATCTGCAAATACAGTTACATATGAAAGTATTGAGGAGCAGTACAAGAATGAATGCTGGGCGGAGAGTAAGGCACAGAAGTCTGCCCCCAACAGAGACTGTGTTAGGGAAAAAACAATATTCATTGTGATATAAAGCAGAAGCAGAGCTAGACAGCAGACTCATTCAAAGGACGTGTCTAAAGCTTCCACTCAAGTGGTGAAAATGATGACATGTGAGAGAGACAAAGACATAGAGACAGAGACAGAGATAGAGACAGACACAGACACAGAGACAGACACAGAGACAGAGACAGACACAGACACAGAGACAGAGACACAGAGAGAGCACTGACAACACAGAATGATCCCCATGCACAAGTGGAGTGGTATAAGCAGAAGAAATTGTGAAGCCTTTGAGAGCACTTGAGGCATTCAGGGAGCTGGAAGTGGTGGATAGGAAGTTTATAACACGCAAATAAGAAGGAGAACCTTCTAAGTCACAGGTCTGCAACTAAAGAAATTTCTAAAGATTTTAGTGCTGTTTCCAGGTGCCAGGTAAAGATGGTAGAAGACATTCTTGAACGAGTTAACGTGTACAGTAACAGACACTTTCAGCGTCTAAAGAGACTCCATTTTAAAAATGACTTCTAAAGAGAAGCAACATTTTCTTTCTTTCTTTCTTTCTTTCTTTCTTTCTTTCTTTCTTTCTTT
>JADRCD010160448.1:23202-38636 GCA_019843815.1 Montemys delectorum | reverse complement strand
TGTGGGTGCTCCATAGCCTCAGTAATAGTGTCAGGCCTTAGGACCTCCACTTGAGCTGGATCAAGTTCTTTTCCTCAGGCTCCTCTCCATTTCCATCCCTGTAATTCTTTCAGAGAGGAACAATTATGGGTCAGAGTTGTGACTGTGGGATGGCCCCCTCTCCCTCATTTGATGTCCTGTCTTCCTGCTGGAGGTGGGCTCTATAGGTTCCCTCTCTCTACTGCCAGCATTTCATCTAAGGTCCCTCCCTTTGAGTCTTGAGAGTCTCTCACCTCCCAGGTCTCTGGTGCATTCTGGAGGGTCCCCCCACCTCCTATCTCCCAAGGTTGCCTGTATATTCCAGGAAAAACTTCAAGTGAGTAGAGCCTGGAAAGACAACGTTAGGTTACCACAGACTCTATGTTTCATAGGGTTTTATAGTATCAAATCATAGAAAGTCATAAATCTTGTCACATTAAAAAATACATGGGTGAATACATCAAAGAAACAGGTTGCAGCCAGGCCAACAGGCATTCTTAGCCATTAAAACATTCCAAAGGCTTTTAAATCTCTTTATCAGAATGTAAGGTATGACACAGAGGTGAACAAACCTTGGCTCTTCAAGGGGCTAAAAATAGCTCAAAAGAAATTGTTAATTAGTCTTCTGGATCAGCAACATTCCCAAATCTCCATAGCTGCAGAGCCAATCAGCCTATGCAGACAGCTTACTTCTAGAAATTCATGTTTATGTTGTGATTTCAAGGTCTCAAGCAGCTATCACTAGATGAAGACTTTGGGAATTTCATAGTCTAATTAATAAAATAATTTTATGTGGACTGAAACAGAACCCTAATTTAATTAGAATTTAAGGGCAAATTTAGGCAGGTAAGATATAAATCTCAATATCTGCCAGAAGAAGGCAGAGAACAATAAAAAAAAATAAAACAGGGCCACTTGCAATGTATGTTGTGGATGTTGACAATACCGTCACATGACAACCTGAGAGGGACTTCAGACAAACACTGGAAAGGTACGAGTGCAAGAGAATGTCTGCTTAGGCTTTGGTTAATGTCCCAGAAAAGGAATTAAAAAAAAAAAAAGGCAGGCCACATGGCAGATACCCACAGTGTTCTCTGATGGAAGCAGCTTCAAGGGGCTACACTCCGAGGTCTCTGGGAAGGGAAAGTACACTGTTACACTAAAGAAATAATAATGATCCATCTACTACACAACAGCTCAGAATGACCAGTTTCCACTTTGGCCTAGAGATATGTTCACCTGTTTGTATGATCATTAAACTGTATTTTAAATCATGGAATTATTAAGGTGATGTTAACATTCTAGTCTGACCCTGAAATAGGTGAAAGAATCCAGAGCTTGTGTAGCCTGAGTATATCGTACCAGAAGTACAATCTAAAAGCCAGTGCATTAAAGGTGACTTATCCAAATTGAAAATAATGCTTACTGGACTGGAGAGATGGTTCAGTGGCTAAGAACACATCTGTAATGGGCATCTGATGCCCACTTCTGCTGTGTCTGAAGACAGTCACAGTTTAACCACATACATGAAATATATTAATTAATTAAAAAAAGAAAAGAATTCTTTTTTTTAGGGGTTTGGATATTTGTTTTTATTTATTTATTTATTTATTTTGCCTTTTATTTATTTATTTTACCCTCCAGATTTTATTCCCTTCTCCCATCCACTCTCCCACTGTTCCTCATCCCATACCTCCACCCTGCCCCCTGTTACCATGAGGATGTCCCCACGACACACTCCCTACCCCACCAGACCTCTAAACTCCCTGGGGCCTCTAGTCTCTTGAGGGTTGGGTGCACCATCTCTGAATGAACACAGACCCAGAAGTCCTCTACTGTATGTGTGTTAGAGACCTCATATCAGCTGGTGTATGCTGTCTGTTTGGTGGTCCAGTGTTTAAGAGATATCCGGACTCCAGATTAATTGAGATTGCTGGACCTCCTTCAGGATCACCCTTCTCCTCAGCTTCTTTCAGTGTTCCCTAATTCAACAATGGGATCAGCTGTTTCTGTCCATTGGTTGGGTGTAAATATCTACAAATGACTCTGTCAGCTTCGTGTTGGTCTTTCAGAGGGCAGTCATGATAGGTCCCTTTTTTTTTTTTTTAGTTAGATATTTTCTTTATTTACATGTCATATGATTTCTCCTCTCCCAGTTTCCCCTCCAAAAAACTAACAAACAAACAAAAACAACAAGAACAAACCCCTCTTGCCTCCCCCTCCCCATGCTTGCCACTCCACCCTCTCCCACTTATTGGCCCTGGCATTCCCCTACACTGGGGCACAGAACCTTCACAGGGCCAAGGGCCTCTCCTCCTATTGATGATAGACTTTGCAACCCTCTACTATACATATGCTGCCAGAACAATCAGTCCCACCATGTATAGTCCTTGGTTGGTGGTTGAATCCCTGGGAGCTCTGAGGGTACTAGTTAGTTCATATTGTTATTTGTCCTAAGGGGTTGCAAAAGCTTCAGCTCCTTTGGTGCTAAGAAAAGAATTCTTAATGAAGACTCATGGCCACATTCAGGCACTGGTGGTATAAAATGGTAATCCCCATCTCCTTCAACACAAGAGAATGAGGAGTTCAAGACAAGACTTGGCTACAGGACAACCTGTCTCAAAAGAGAGAGAGAGAGAGAGAGAGAGAGAGAGAAAGAAACACCCTGTTGTTTGTATGTACTATAACATGAGTCTGATTAGCAGTAAATGCACTTAATTGAAATTATGAATAAATAATTTTAAAACATTTATTTTGTTTTTATTTCTTAGTATATGAGTATGTCTCTGTGTATGCATGTACACATTTGTGCAGGTGCCTGCAGAGTCCAGAAGAGGCCATCAAATTTCTTAGATCTGGAGTTACGGGTAGTTGTGAACTGTGGGAGAGGTGTAGGGAATCTATCTTTGCCATTTGCAAGTGTAGCAAATGTCCTTAGCTGCTGAGTGACCTGTTCAGTTTCAATAAATAGTAATTTTCAAAGAGCTTTCCAAGTCAGGCTTATAATAGTCTCTTCTTGAATACAAAAGAGTCCCAAGTCTGCAAATGTCTATAAATAATAATAAATCTTCTGAGTGTATATAGGGCTATATATCTTCCTAGGAGAACTATCTCTCCAGTGATCATTGTCAGAATTATGGGAGAAAACAGAGATATGTGCTATTCAGATGAAAGAACCCAAGGGCTGTGGGGGGAAGAGAAAGCAGAAGCAAGAGTTCCCAACTGGGTTAATCATGAAATATGCTTCATAGCTAACTGATGGTGTCCCTCAATTGCTTCCTCCCAATTTGGGTCCGTTAATTACTTTAACACACTGGTGATTAATCTTTCTTGTTTTGTTTTGTTTTTCTTTCTATTTTCCAAATGCTAATAGCTCCAAGCAGATTTTATTGCTGTTATTTATTTTCATTTGAAACTTTTTTACTCTTTTATTACATATCCCCAAGTAGAAAAGGAGTTCATTGATGTTGTTAATAAACAATTGGAGTGGCCACCAGAATCACACCGAGACTGATAAAGATGGATACATATTACCTGTACTTGAGATTGAGGCTCTCAATTGGCAGACACTAATTACTACGTGTAATTAGTGGAGAGAGGGTAATAATACTATTTCACATACACAAAGGGGAATTATTAAGACCTGGGCAAATTAGGTCTATCACAAAAACAGTGTCTGCCACCAAATATCCTGTTTCACCTTTCTTCTTAAAGCAATTTTTATTTTACTTGCTTCTAACTGTGTTCCCAGATACACATATGCCACTTTCTATCTTTTTCTATAGGTTGTGTGTCAAGAGAAGTTCCTGGTTGGAAGTTCTGGAAACTCTCCTTAAGAGAGCTGATACAACCATGAGAGCTTTGTTGCTGCCCCTAGTCCCTTCCTTTCCTCCCAGGATGCAAGCTTTGTAACTGGAAGACTTCAGACCTCTTGTAGTTTTAAAAATAGAAGCAATGCCCTAAAGACAAGTTGACAAGAAAGAGAAGATTCTAGACTTACCCAAATCCCCTGACATTCCTGTCATGTTAACTAAACTTTGGAAAAGCTTCTTTCTGACCTCAGATTTTGTGATTAAGATGAATTTAGCTTTCTTAGAACAAAAGATCCAAGACAACTGGTTGTCAGTGCCACTCCTACATCACCTTTCAAAATTCTCCTGCCTTCTGAAGTGAAATTTCTGGACATGGTCTATGTTCTCTCTCTAACTTCTAGCAAACTGTGTCATAAGGATATTAGTCCCTCCTCTTCCTGCTAAGTGTTGTTTTCCTTTTACATTTATGTGCAAGTGCAGGCTTGCATATCCACATTGTGAGTGTATGTAGATGCTGGTACATGTGTGTGGATGTTATTGGAGGGCAGGTGTTAACCTTAGTCATCATGCATTAGAATCTATCCATCTGTTTTCTGAGAGACAGTTCCTCAATTTTTATCTGGGACTTGCCAGAAGATGCTGGGGACTCATCTCTTTGCATCTTCCCAGCTCTAGAATTCCTAGTGTGCACCACCATGCTCAGCCTTTTGTATGAATCCTTAGGATCACGCTTAGATCCCCATGCTTGTGTAGAAAGCACTTTACTGACCAAGGCATCTCTACAGCATGTGGCTTTTCTTTAATTACCTTCAGTGATTTTGGGAACCCTCAAGCTCTTCTCTGTGCTTTCCCGACACTTCTTTGCAATAATAAAATACACACATATGTCTTTTCCCAGCCAAGCCACTTTGACTGACAGACCATGTCACTTCACCATGATGAAACTGAGTGAAGAAGGTGGACACATAGAGAAAAGCTCACTAGATTCTGCAGACTAAAGACCAGAATGGATTGATTAGGGTTAAATTATCATATTCTTAATTTCTGTAATAAGGAAAAACAGTAAACATTGGATCATATTTTTATGAATGTAATCACGCATACTATCAGTCTAAAAGTAAAAACTATGATTAAACATTGACATATAATTTATTTGAAATTGTAAATGTATAATTTATAAAATGAAAAGAATATGATCCAATATAGACAAGCATAGAAATAAAAATGCAATATATAAAAAGTGAGAGATGCCAGGTGTATAATTATAGTTCTGAGAAGACAGAAGTAGGAGGATTGCAAGTTAGAGGGAATCCTGGGGCACATCTTAAAAGATCAAAGAAAAAAATGAAAGGTTATCATTCACTTTATTCCATTTCTTTATCAATGACATGATTTCCTTCATCTTTATATCTGAGTAAAGATTTATTTTGTACATATAATGGATATGAGCATATTCTCTATCCAATCATACAGTGATAGAAGTGTTGGCTGATGGTGTAAGTTGGCTGTTGCATCACAGTGACCACAGGTAGGTATGGGTGTCTTCATGGAATGTGGATTGAGAATTCTCAGGTATACCTAGAAGCTATATCACTGCATCATATGAAAATACTAGCTGTACTTATTTCAGAATCTTTGTACAAATTCACTTAGTGGCTGGAGTAGTTTATTCTTCATTAATAGAATATTAGGGTGTCAATTACTGTCATCCTCACATGCATTTGCTACTTTATTATTTTTTTTTTATTTTTATTTTTTAGTTAGTTAACAGCCATTCTGGGATAGGATAAATTTCAATGTAGTTTACTTTGCACTTTCCTGCAGGTTTGACACATGTTAAAATGTTTATGGGTCTTGCAGCCATTTATAGTTCTTTTAGAACTACATTCTGTTCATTTGCCTAGTTGTTGACTGGAAAATGCCTCACTGGTGTTTATGATTTCAGGTTCTTTGTAGACTTAGGATACTAATCACATATTGAGTGAATAAATTCCAGAGATTTTCCTTCTGTCTGCAGGCTGTCCCTTCCTTCTCATCATTATTTTCTTTGTAGTTCAGAACCTTTGTTTGAACTGATAAAGTCCCAGTTGTCAATTATTGTCCTAGTCATTCCCGTTTCCAGATGTGTGCATTGGTTGCATATTGTATTACATTAGATTATTTATATCTTCCAGGGCCTTGATTATAGGACACTTCCAGTGTCCTATGCATTGTGCCTGACAGGATATGTGGCATCAATTATTCTTCTTTGTGTTTTCTTATTAATTTTAAGTTACCTTCTAAGGTGATGGATATTCTTGATTGTTAACTTGAATATATCTCGAATTAACTGAAACTCAAAACTCTAGGTACTCTTGGGAGAGACTTTTTTAAGTAAATAATTTAAAGGAAAGACTTACTTTTAGCCCTGATGTTTTTAGGTGAGTAGATGCACATTTAATCAGGACCATATCTTCCACTGACACTGTATACAGAAAGTCGTGTTTGTAAAACACAGATGAAGATTTCTAACTACCACAAAAGTCAGCATTGAATTTCACTATTAACTTTTGTTTTCTAAGTGACTGTTTGTGGGAAATAAATTATGGATGGGTAAGCCAAAATCTCAAAAATTCTACCTACACATTATTTGGAATTGCTTTGCCTCAGGTCTCGCATCCTGTTCACCTGCTACGATCCATTTGTCATGCTCCCAGGGAGTTTACAAGATTTGCTGGCTGCAGCACGCATTTTTCCTGGGTGGCTGCTGCTACAGAGGTCCATTATGACTGCTTTGGGATCAAAGGCATGGAGTGGAACCAAGTGAAATCAGCTTATGAGACTCAAATTTGGGTAGATCAAGCAAAACAGATGCACTCAATGCCGACGTAGGTCCATCTGATACAGCATTGAGTAAAACAAATATATACCAAAGGGAAACAAAAATAGCACAAAATATCCTGGCTGGGATGGTCAAGATCCTAGAGGAGAATATAAATTGATTTGTAATCTAATCCTGTGAAGATATAAAGTGGAATTTGATTTTGATTTTAGAGATCAACTGAAGAAATACTGAGAACAACTAGAAGAAAAACATATCCTCAATCATCTCCAATTTGTGTAATGATGATTATCGTGTGTGTGTGTGTGCGTGTGTGTATGTATATATGTTTGTGTGTACACGCATGTGCTAGACATCAAATATAAAACCTGGGGCATTATTTTTTAATTATTTGCATAATTTTAAAAACATAATAGTGTACTAAAGAGAAGACTCCACAGTTAAGAAAACTTGCTTCTTTTTCTATAGATTGCATTTCAATTCCCAACATACATATTGGGGAGCTCAAAACAATCTGTAACTCTCTCTCTAGGAGATACAATATCCACTTCTGGCCTCTGACAGCAATCACAAGCACGTGTACATACAACATGCACATGATAAATAAACATACAACATGTAAACAAAACCAACAGAATGTCTGCACATCACTTTCTGTTTAAACTAAGTTCTAGGGATTAAAATAACATATAAGGGATAGAAGGCACTAGAAATCAGAAATCCCAGGAAAAAGAAAATGCCTGTCTCAAGTTAGACAACTGAATAACTCATGAAATAAACATGACTCTGCATGCAAATTAAAATCCCATATAATCATCTGGCAATATTGTAAAGGCCAAGACACTGGGAACTTAACTGTTCGGCACTGACCCAATACCATAGAAAAAGAATGAGGATGGTGCCTTCTTCTCAGTGAGAGCTATTGATATAAGTGGTATTGCAATCTGTGTCCACAATTTCTATAACACTACAACTGGAAAGATTTTTAGAGGGACAAAACACCCTTTGGATGCACAAGAGAATAATAACTTGACCCCAAATCTGAACATTTGGTCACCACTTCTTTGGAATAATTTTACTGAATCAGCAAAAACCAATTAGTCAGTCTTTAAATATTTTTAATGTCTCTCTTTCTGTCTCCCTCTGTCTCCTTCTATGTCTCTCTGTCTGTTTCTGTCTGTTTTTTGTCTGTTTCTGTCTGTCTCTGTCTGTCTCTGTCTCTGTCTCTGTCTCTGTCTCTCTCTCTCTTTCTCTCCTTAGACTATTCTCTGGGTTACAATACTTCCTGTTTGGCCTGGGTTACTTGTACATAATTAGATTTTTTTTATTTAATTAAGTCTTTTGATTAAATGGGAATGATGATGGTTCTTTCTAAATATGTTAGTGTTTTTTGCACTGCTGTGGCAAAATATCTGAAGTAACAACTTAATAAGAATGAGACAATATATTTTATCTCTTCAGAGTGGTCATGCTGTGGTTAGCTGGCCCCATTGCTGGACCTGAGACCATCATGGTAGGTGAAATATGTAAAGGAGATATATACTTATCTCATGATGGACATAACAAAGCAAACTGAGGATCCTTGCATGAGCAATCTATACCTTGTAATTATGCCCAACATTTTTTTCTTTTATTGAAGTAGTTTTTTCATAATATATTCTGATTATGGTTTCACTCCATCCACTCTTCCAAGCTTTTCTCCACATTTCCGCCCATCTGAATACATACTTTCTTTTCGTCTCTCATTAAGAAACAAACAGTTTCTAGGGGATTATAATAGAATATAATCATATAGTATAATATAATTAAACAAAACTAATGTGTCAAAATTAGACAAAAGAGAGAGCAGGAAAAGAGTCTAGGAGAGGGCACAAGAGTCAGAAACCCACTCATTCACACACTTACACATCCCATAAACACTGAACTGAGCTGGTTGTGGTGGTGCATCTATTTAATCTCAGCACTACAGAGACAGAAGCAGGTGGGTATCTATGAGTGTGAGGCCAGTCTGGTTTGTAGAGAGAGTTCCATGAGAGCCTGGGCTACACAGAGGAACTCTGGCTCAAACTCATTCAGTCAATTAGTCAATCAACCAACCAACCAACCAAAACAAATAAAAAACTGAACTGAAAGCCATTAAATATAGACAAAGGACCTGGTGTAGACCTGTGAGGGTCCTGTGCATGCTGCCTCAGTCTGTGAGCTCATATGTGTTTTGATCTTGTATGTCCATCTCCTCTAGCTCTTACAATCTTTCTGCCTTCTCTTCCACAGTGGTCCGTTAGCTCAGCATGTAGGGATTTGATGAAAACATTCCATTTAGGGGTGAATATTTCAAGGTCTCTCACTTTCTCCATGATGTCTGATTATTCCCATGTGCTACAGGAGGAAGCTTCTCTTTTGTTGGCTGAGCAAAGCACTGATATCTGAGTACAGCAGAATGTCATTAGAAGTAATTTTATTGTTACTTCTTTTTAGAAGAGTAGTATTAGATTTATCCTAGGTTTCTGGGTTAACTACTCATGTGTTTTTTGGCACAATCAGTGTTGGATATGGGGTTTATCTTGTAAGCTTGGGCTTATGTCAACTCATATATTGGTTGGTTACAACAACAAATATTTTGCCACTATTGCCATAGCATAAGTTTCAGGCAGCACACCAAAGCCCAACCTTTTAAACATCGTCACCAGTTGACAGTTCCAATGTTCAACATGCAAGTCCTTGGGGAAATTTTGCATTCAAACCACAACACATGAAACTCAAGAAGAATTTCCACTGTCAATAACTTATTGTTCATTATTCTATATTTTTTATTGCTATAATAGGCTTGCTTATGTCTTATATGCTCTCTGGAACACAGGCAATTCAAATGTGGGACATACCCACAAATCCTTCAGAGTGACAATGTAACTGATTATGTATTCATACAAATGAGCTTCATTTTTACAGAGCAGATCGACCTGTCATGTCTTGCAAATAACAGAAGGGACTTGTTTTATCCTAAGCTATCTTTTGCAATGTTCTTTTCTGCCTGTTAGGCAAGTAAGTAATAATTACCCTTTACAATGCATAAGACCTATTGGTAAGGTTAAGTCCCTTCATTTATGTAGCTGCCAATGCTAACAGCCTTGTGACAAATGGTTGTCTTAGTGGATCTAAGATCAGCATTGAGACCAAATTTGAGGCTACATGCCCTTTATAACTTCAGACGTCCTTGTATGTATATTGGTCCTATTCTTTGTTTATATTATAGCTGTTCTTAGAATCTAGAGTCTCTCATTTTGGGAGAGCAAGTAGACTTTTCCTTTTAAAACAAGTTTCCTTTTTACCGTGTTGGGTTCAAATTCTCAGTATAGACCTGGGCAACTTTGAACATATAATCTTCCTATTGCTACCTCCAAAGTTCTGAAACTATAGACAAGTTCCATCATAACTAGCATTTGAATGTTATTATTTTTTAATTCCTTAGTTACTTTCATAATAATCATTTCATTCATTTACATTTCAAGGTATATCCTTCCTCCCAGTTAACCCTCCACAATCCGCACATCCCTTCCCCCTCCCTTCCCTTTGCCTATATGAGGGTGCTCCTCCACCTACTCACGCACTCCCACCTCACTGCTCTAGCATTTCCTGATGCTGGGACATCAAGTCACCACATGAACAAGCACCCCCTTCAGTGATGTCAGATAAGGCCATCCTCTGCTACAAAGCTGAGTATTTTTATTTACACCATGACCAAACTAAAATAGTCAGTGTTAGTAATTTTTATCATGTTATAGTACCAGCTTCACACTATCGGAAAATTTCTATTCTTGAAAAGTAATTTCCCAAGACGTTACTCTCCTATGCTTCTTTTATACATTTAGAGATCTTCAGTTTATCCCAATTATTACATTTATAAACTTTATGCCTACCTGGTATGCCTTACAGATGGGCAATTTCACAAAATTTCTTCTGTTTCCTTTCTATGTGAGGACTTGGTTACTAGATTGTTTTGATTGAACATAGTATCATATTGAGCCAGCATATTATGGGTATATTTTATCAAAGTATAGGCAAGTTTTAGCAAAGATAAACTATCTATAGGAACCATTGCATACCATTCAGCTTAAAGACTTGTTTCGTGTAAAGGACACCACTATTAGAGTACTCTGACTTCAAAAAAACCTGACGTCTGTAACTTACGTTACAGACCTTTCATGATTAAAAGCTAGTTTTCTTTGTGAAATGCCCTACAAAGATGATGTAATTTCAAACTACAGCCTGCACGAAGCACTTGATAGCTACATATTCAACCAATAATATGCATCTAAAATCTTTCAAACGAGATTAAACTCAAGTGTGAAACAAAAATAATCCAATCAGAAAATAGACAAAGTTGAAAACAGACAATTCACTAAAAAAGACAAGCAGAAGGCAGAGAAGCACGTGAAAAGATACTTAGCATGAGCATTAACCATTTGGGAAATGCGAATTGAAACCACAAGGATATGTCATTAAAAGCTTTTCAAAATGTCCAAAATTAAAAAAAAAAATAGCAGTGACCTCAAAAATTATGAGGCTATAGAACAGGGTCACTCAGACATTGCTGATGATGATCCAGAGGGAAACAGCCACCCTGGAAAATAATTTGGTAACAATAAACAGCAATGAGTGATCAGCACATAGAACAATTCAAATGACTCTGGAGATAATTGTGCAGAGAGAAATAGAGGGAACCTGAAGCAAGATGTTTATTATAAATAAAACATATGGAAGGATATTATTTTACAATATTTATATACAGTATTTTGAAGAAAAGTATGTACATAGTATAGTGGTAGTAACTAGGTTTGCTTAGACCTACCCTATTGAAGGATGAAAGGGCCTGTGTCTGGCAAGAAAAGGTCACTCTCAAGGATCTCAGAGCTAAGACAGTTGGGTATATTTGTGTAAATCTCCTGATCATGAGCCTATCTCATAAGTTTTCAATCTGTTACTGGGAAGAAAGTTGAGTGCAGGCTGTCCAGCTCTTGATGGACCTTCTTAATCACTACAGGGAAATAAATGATTTTCTCAAAGTAAGTATGATTAGAAGTATTATTTTACTCATTCCCTTCAAATTGTCACTGTACTACATCTTAGAATTTGATCTACATGGCTTTTTATTTTACCACATTTCAATCACGAAAGGTTCAAGTTAGTAGGTTGGGAATTTTGAAATAAGAGGATGTTAAAGCTTCAACCTGAAATTCAAGTTCAGGTCGCTATTTAAGCTGTGCTTATGGTCTGATAATTAATGAGGGTTGTTAAGTTAAGTAATTAGTTGTATCTTGTAGCTTATTATTAACAATCTCTGCTCAGTTCCCACTCCTTACTGAGGACAATGATGTTATATTTAAGCGTGTTGGATAACCTTCCTTTTGATTTAACAGATGTAAGGTTATTAAAGTAGCTATGAAGAATTATGACATCATTTGACCTGATAATTGCTGTTTTTGATTTTCTAGAGGGACAGTAGTACTGGCTGACATTCACCACAGTGAATCTAAGAGGTCATACAGGTATGAGGACAAATACTCTTGTGTAGTAGTGAGAACTATAATAAGATCAGTTGGCTAAGGATATGATGACAGTTGGGATGTGGTAGAAAGTGTTTAGTTCTATAGCTGAGAGCTGGGCTTAGCTAAGTCTCATATTTTAAAGGAATGTTCAAACACTCAAGTGGTAAGGCAGGAGTGGTTAAGGCAATCTTAAATAATACTGCTTCACCTATTTGAAAAATAATCTGGACTAGAAAGATGGCTCAAAGGATAAGAGTATCTCTGCTTTTCCAAAAGACTAGAGTTTCATTTCCAGTACATACATTAGATAGCTGACAGACAATTACAATTATAGCTTCAGAAGATCTAACATCCTATTCTTGTCTCTGCAGATGCCCACGCCTACATGGTATGCATGTGCTCTCTCTCTCTTTCTCTGTCTCTGTCTCTGTCTCTGTCTCTGTCTCTGTCTCTCTCTCTTTCTCTCTCTCTCTCTCTCTCTCTCTTTCTCTCTCTCTCTCTCTCTCTCACACACACACACACACACACACACACACACAAATAACTATAAATTTTGAAAAGTAGATTTAGCATGTGACTACCACGACTACCACAATTTACAAGGTGGAGAGTTTTTATATGGTTAGAACCACCACCACCAACAAAACAAACAGGAAAGCTTTCCCACATTCTCTCATCTCACTCTGTGTGTGTGTGTGTGTGTGTGTGTGTGTGTGTGTGTGTGTGCGCACACACACACACACACACCTGAGAAGGTATTCCCAGTGACTATGTATTTCTCTTTCATTTCAATGGTCTCTGTATTTTAGTTTTCTCAATCATCTCTTGTCTCTAATCTGTAAATATTAAAAGACTCTGAAATTCAGACTTTTATTTTCTGAATGTTTGTTTTCAAAAAATGTCAGAGTCCAAAATTGAAATATCACTATAAACTTACAGATTCCAATGTAACTGTAATTTTTATGACTGGATTTCTCAATAGTGGATACAAAACTCCACCAAAGCATCCAGCAATGTCTGTGTAAACCTGTATACAATCAACATCTAATTTTCATGTCTTTAAGTGAGCAACCATTTTACTATCTGTATTTTCTATTTTTCTTTCTCCGTGGAAATAAACTTGAAGAGAGTGACATTGTGACTATACCCTCTGCTATCTACTGTTTTAGGACAAAATTCAGGACATTGGGGCATCAGAAGAAATGATTTGCACAACCTCCAGGACAACTCCCTAAAGATAAAGCTATTTCTCCTAAATTTTCATTTCCTCTGCATTGTGAATTTAGATATATTGATTGTATACATAAGGATTGCCTTAGCAACTCCTGCCTTACCTTACGTAAGCTATAGGGCAGTCCCCTAGAAAACTGAACGGCAATAGGACCTGGTGGAATCCAGGCCTGTGAACAGCTCCTGAAGCAAGTTTTCTTACCAGTCCTTGCCATTTCCTCCTGGGATGTTTGTGAGAGATGAGAGAATGAGTCTGTCACTTTGCAGAAGATCTGTGCTTATGGTAACCTTATTTGAGCATATAGACTTTCTCTGATTTAACCATTACTCAGACCTCCTACCATAACATTTTCCTTCATTTTGACCCCTGTCACATTACACCTATGGCTTTCTGAGTGTTCTGGTGGATCCCTCTTCAAAATAAGAACAAAATCAATTGAAAACGGACCTCCTTTATCTAAAGCTTACTTATTCTTTCTTTCCTCTTTATATCTATCTGTCTGTCTTTTGTCATCATAGAGGCATGCAGTAAACAATTGCCCTGGAGATTGTTCTACATAGGAAGTTAAACTGCCTTGAAAAAGATTATCTGTAGAATTATGGTGTTCTCTGTAAGTGAATGACCCAAAATGCTGTCATTACACAACACTGCCTACTTTAATTCTATTGGTCCCTGGAATTTTTCCAAATCAATCCCTCCCCATATAGACCCTTTCTAATAAATAGTGAATAGAAATTTCATGTTTTCTTTTGACATTGGACTATAAAATGTGGTATCTTAATTATCTTTTATCATCATAGAATCCTTGTATTTACTTTTGTTTTAAAAACACCGAGGAACCATTATGTACATGTTTTATAGTCTCATGTTTCTGGCTGTTACTGAATCTCCTGAGAAGCTATATAAAGTTCATGTGCATAAGTGATTGCACCAGGTAAGCCACTGCACTGCACCAGTATGCCTATTCAGCAGACGCCTGACCCTGTGAGGCAACTATTACTTGTCTCCTTCCCACTTCACTCTAGGTATCCAACTGTACTGTTTGGATTTGGGCAGGAGTGGTTGCTCTCCACAGTGAATATAAATCAAGAGTGAAGACATAGTAGAAAACCATTTTTCTAGTCTATAACAGTAGTCTTGCCAAGAGTCTAGAATTCAAGGAAATATTCCTTTATGAATGATAAGAAACTCTCACCATGAAAGTTTTTAGTTCTAACACAGGCCTATGTAACAGGAAGAACACATGAACGTTCCTTGTTTGGCCCATTCCCCATCAGCATAGAGAGATGCACGGCAATTTCCTAAACTATGGCAGTTTCACTAGTTGTAGAGAGGTAGTCATCTTTTTATTTGTGCTAGCATTGTCAAGTTCTCAATGAACAACCTGAACCCCTATTTATCTGTAGAGAAACTTCAAAAGTATAGCTGAAAATTGTTTGCTTTTGCCCCTTATGGCAAATAATGATTCTAAACTATCGTTTGACCTACATTAAAATCACAAAGGAAGATTATTACCACTGCCTCAATCATGGTTACTAGAAAAGCACAACACTCTCACTTCAATACTTAATCAATTAAATTGATCAAGATTTCTTGTGCAGTGGCTACACCAGAATTATATATCCAATCACATAGAACATTACACATCATACTTCCAATAAAAAAGTACCAAATCAACACTAGCTTAATGATTAGAGTGAAGAAAAGATATTTAAAGTTATCAATAGTCTGGTGACCACCAACTTCAGTATTTCTAATATCTTACAAAAACCTTATAATATAATAAGTGCATTATTAGTAACAAAAGAGATGAACATGTGATTAAAATGGATTCTTCTTGCAGAGGACCCAAGTTTACTTCCCAATACCCATGTCAAGCTCACAATCAGCTGTAAATCCAGCTTCTGGGAACTAGACACCCTCTTTGGACTTCCGTGAGCACTCATGTGCACATTCTCTCTCTCTCTCTCTCTCTCTCTCTCTCTCTCTCTCTCTCTCTCTCTCTC
>JADRCD010160448.1:0-23192 GCA_019843815.1 Montemys delectorum | reverse complement strand
CTCTCTCTCTCTCTCTCTCTCTCTCTCTCTCTCTCTCTCTCTCTCTCACACACACACACACACACACACACACACACACACAGAATCACACTTAGTTAAAAATCTTCTTAAAATATTTTACCAATTTAAAAACATATAAAAATAAAGTCCAAATTATCAACATTGAGAAATAATGTGGGAGAACCATGTGAATTTCAGAAATGTTCAAGACAGATGGATTTAGGGTATGGAAGGAGATTAGCTTTTCAACCAAGGGTCAACTAAACACTGTGACCACAGAAACCCTTGCTCAAAATATTAGGGCTTTTCCCTTTTCAGTCCTGCCTGTGCTCTGCCTGCCTGGGCTCTTATACAAGTCCCTGAGCACATGAGCTCTTCCTTTTATTTGAAATCAAACTTAAATGAATCCTTGTTATCTTAAAACTCAAAAACCAAAAGAACATGCCCTCTTTCCTTTCAGTTCTTGCCTACAGATGCACACACATTTTAGCTTCATAATTTCAAATATGTTAAAGTTAGGATGGTTAATTATGTCAGCATTCCCAGTGGCAAGGCTGAAGGTACTGTCTAAAGGCCTGCTTTACTGACTTCTCTAGGGCCTTAGCATTCAGAGAGGAGAAACCACTCAAACCTAGGAGTTGCCTATGAGAACTGAGTTCACTTAGAATCCCAATTCATAACTTTGCAACTATCACTCAACCTTTATTTTTTTAGTAAACTGTCACTCAGAGATGCTCTGAGTATTGTATTTTCTGGGTACATGGCTACATCCTACTTATCTTTAACACATTCGACACACTGAATCAGCTGCCCTGTGTTTGCACAACAATTACCACAAGGGATGTAAACAAACTCAATACCAACAATTTAGTCTATGTTCCCTCATTCTTTCCCATTTCCTGTTTAAGTAATCGTATTTTACAGGTAAGGAAGCTCAGGTTTCTATCCCTGGAATGGGTACTTCATATTTACTGATTGATTTTATTGACAAAATGATAGTTCAAGCTACTGGAAGCCCCATTTGAAAGACAGGAATATAATGCTCATGGCCTTAAAGCCTAATTCCTTGATTTTACCTACAATATGTCTATTATGGTATTTCTTCAGATACCAATGAACTGATTTTTGTCCCTCTCCCTTATAACACAGCCAACAAAAGGATAAAGACTGCGACATTCTTTTATGACTACTAAATTATGTGTTCATAAGTACTTGTTAAAGTTCATGCTTCCCATGTTGATCCTAAAATTTTTACTTTAATTAAAAGTGCATTGCCATAAACAAACACAACTATGCTTCTTCTTAAAATGTCACAAGCAATTTCATATGTGCAGACACACTGCCACATTCCTTGCATATTCTTACCAAAGGGTGATGGCTCTAAAACCGAAGCTTCTGTTAACTGAGGCTTACCATTTCAGGTGTTGGAGCAGGACCTCTGTTTCTCTGGAGCTCAACAATTTACTATGTGTTTCTCTGTAGGCCATAAAATGCTGTAAAAAGTAGGCCCTGAAGCTGCCTGTTTAATTATTTATGCATAACTCAACACTATGATATCTACAGCATCATGGAAATAGGAAGGTCTCATGATGGTGCCCAGTCTGAGCTTGCTTGAGAGGAGCCAGGAACAGCTCACATTGGATACTAGACCTTATCAGGCTCCTTCTCCATGGAAGCAGTGAGAAAACACAAATCAATTCTTAATTAGCATCCTCTCTCCTCAATTCCCCCATGTCTTGAAGAGCAGGTTCTCTGATCAGCCTTTCCCTTGTAGGGAATACAAACTGCATTCCCCAGTAATTCCCAATGAGCAACCTTGAAAGCATCAAGGGCATCCCAAGGGTTTCCCTTGGAGCCCTGTTATCTTGTCATAGCTGCGTAATATTAGTTCAGAAAATGTAAACAGGACCAAGAACTACCACATCGGAGCACACAGTGAAAATTAGTATGAAGCATTTGCCAGCCAATGATGAACTGCACAGTGGTAATGAAGGAAAGTCCTATTCCTGCATAGCACAATCATAGGTGATAAACCACAGAGGCACTCAGGGTTGCACAGTGATTAAATTTCGGCCCTGGTGCCTGGCAGCATTAATCCCACTGCTTCGCAGCAGAAAACACGTCATCAAGCTGTCTGAACGTCACTGAATTTTCCCCGTAGTGCTTTTCCTCCTGTCCCAGTTGAACATCTAAATCTTTTCTCTACATGATAAACAAAAATAAATGGATAAAAAACGATTGTAAATCTTGTTCCAGCCACCAAGAGCATTATAATCTTATGAATGAGGCTAGTTTTCTTGTGTAGGATTGATTTATAAATGAACTAGTAATGCATTGATCTCTGCTCATTACTTTTTCAATAAATCTCTTTTGGTGAGTTATCTACACGCTATGCCCAGAAAGTCACCTATTCCTGTCTAGAGTCTGGCTCCTTCTATAGAACAGCAGCCAACATCCTGAGATAATGTATGACTATAGACCTTTATGTCCTTGGAATAAATAATCCTCAAATCCCTTTATACATTTGCTCATTATTTCTAGTCAAGCTGAAGATAATTCAGTTGGCATCAGAAATTTGAGGTAGTGTTAAATATATTTTATGTATTTAACATATTTTAAGACACATTTCTGGTGTAAAGAATTGACTGATATTTTATAGCCAGATTATTTCATTTCTGAAATGAACATAGAGCATATGTTCAGCAGATTTAACATAAAAACACAGTCATTATACAATTATACAAATGGAAAACAAAAGAGGATGGATCTGATGTGTTAGCAAATCCCTACATTCCTTTGGCAAAGTGGAAGAAAGAGGGCTGTAAACTTAAGGCTAGGCTGGACTGTACAGCTACACTTTGTCTCAGATGAAAATATCAAAACAAAATAAGGCAAAAAAGTAAAATAAAATCAAGAAAGATGATGTTCATGTTGTTTTGAGACATGATTTCTAAAGAGGTATGTTTTCCGGTTGTATTGTGTTGAGTCCTCTCATCTAACTGCTGCCTTGTTCAAGGCTGTACCTATTCAACATATTACATATATGGACAGATAAGGACTACCACAAAAATAACTGGCATAGAATGAAGGGGAGTGTCTGAGCATTTGGAGAACACTCTAGGTGAACTAGCATTAGAGCTACAGTTGACAGCCACATCCACAGGCATCAACTTCCTTTAGCTCCTATCCTATGATAGCTGTTGCTTTTAAATACAAACCAAATCTGAAAATGGACATTACACCACCCTCTAGCTGTGGTGCTTCCTATTCTCCCAAATCAGGTTATGCGATAAACACACTCTCTTAGTCAGTAACAGGGAGTTGGAAGGCAGCATTTGGGGTCTTTGTCTTCTCTCCTTCCCCCTTGTAGCTGCAGAGTGAGCTTAGAATCCTACCTACTACCTGCCTCTGTGTGTCTTGGTAAATAGGCTAAGGCAGGCTAGGACACTAGATGCAGATCAGGTCCACATCCAATAAAAGTGAGTCAGAAACTCCCTTTGTTCTATGGGTCTGAAGGCTCTTTCTCCCTTCAGGGCCCGATCATGGCTGCTGGTGGCTTTGATATTCTCCATCATGATGTTCTTTCCTAGAACATTAGAACATTCCTAGTAAAGTAATTCTAAAGGGTAATTTTATGTCAGCTCCTTTTTATGAGCCTACAGTTAATTTCTACACTCTACCCAGCCTTTTTACAGATTACTATAATAAATGTTTATCCAAAGACTTAGCAATATACAAACCCTTTAATCTAAAAATCCAAACTCTAAGAAATCAAGCTAAACAAAGAAACCAATAGTTTGTAAATGGAAAAATAAAAAAGTGTTTCTCAAACTGTTGTTATTGCCAACAGAAACAAGCAACTTAAATACTTACAAAGGAATATTTGACCCAGAAACCATAACTTACTGGTTCAACATAGTACAACACTACATTTAACAAAGAAGTGGTGGGTGTTTATGTTCACAGAAAAAGCAAATAAACAAACACATTAATGAGAAATATTTCTTGTGAATGGATTTATGAGTGTTTTAATTTACTATTCAATATCTTTGTGTTTTCTAAGTTAAGCACAGTAAGTATACTCTACTAGAATTAATTTTAAGAGCTTTTAAACAAAATTTAATAATCTAAAATGAAATAGTTCAGGCTAATGTACTTATTTTAATAATGTTTTATATGCATAAACATCCACTGCTTACAATTTAAATTTAAATATTGTATTTAAACAATTCCTTTTTTTTAACAATTCCTCTTAGAAAACTGCTCACCACCTCTAAAAATCTGGATTCATTTTAGTTTGTTTTTGTTGTTTAGTTTTATAATGTGGAAATATCTTTAGTCAATATTTTGTTAGTCTGGTTATACTGTCAGTAGAAGTAGAATTTTATCCCAATTTTAATAGAAATATCTTATAATATTCATGGTCTGTTCATCTCTTTATTAAGGCTCACAAGACTCAAATTGACCAAGCACACATTTCTCAGTTATCCATGCTTTCCCTAGTATATAACTAGAAAGTATATGTCACCAGGTATTAAATTCTACTCCTTTAGCATCCCAGAGAGCTCTGTAAATGTGTGAAGATTCCCTATATGTATATTTTAAATGCAAATTTCTGTGACAATTTTATGAACAGCTGTAGAGTTCAAAAAAAGTGCATTTCCTAATTCATCCTATCTATATGCAAAGTCACGGAAAATATCAGATGCTATATGCTATAAGCTTGCTTCAGCAGAGTATAACCATTTGTATTTATGGCACACAGTACCCCTTTTTCCCAAGCACTTCCTAAACCCAAAGAGAAAAGTTAGTTGCCCTGCCATTACCAAAGAACCATCATCTGGATGAAATAGAGACATCATCTCAAACACAAAGCAGTAAGCTGCTTTGAGCAGAAGGAGATTATGACTGATAAAATACAGAAAATTGTAAGAGATGGGAGTGATCTAAATTTCACTTTGGCCCCAAACAACAGAGTAATTGGGTATCAGAATGTAAATCAGTTATATGAATGTTCTATCAATAAAGTGGTCAGACAAGTAAACGTGAGAAAGTCACTCATGTTTCTGAGGTCCTAAAAAAATCAAAAATAGAACCCAGGCATACTCTAACATGCTATTCACCGCCATACTTCATGACAGTAAATACAATCTAAGAACTCCGAAGTTACCCTTAGGCAGAGGATGATGGAAACATTTTGATGACAAAGACTCAAAGTAAAGGGGAGGAATAATGGTAGGGTGGAGGTATTCTGTCCCCAGCTAAGTCAGAGAAGAAATGATAGAGAGAAAAATACATTATAACTGAAGACATTATTAGAAAGGAGATTTCAATAACAATACACATCTTTGTTCTTCTTTTTGTAAATAACTGACTTTCAATTTAATAATTACACAAATAATATATATGTTTCTCAAAAGTAGTTTTGAAAAGTGTACAAATCTGGTATTGGTAATTTTTTTTTCTGAAATAGGACTGGGTAAAAACCCTTGTATTGCCAGGGATAGTCGGCCAGAGTGGACTCTAAATGATGCTGTCAAATGTATAATTTCTAAAATATTTACTTTTGTCTACTTAAGTTAATCCTGTAGCATTCCATGGCATAAAATAAAGCTAAATAAATTAAAATAAAAATATGCAAATAAGACTGTTAGTAGAACACAGAGAGACAGATATCTTCAATCTGGCTAATAACTTGGTGCCTTTAGTTTCAGTAATTGTTTTATTGAAATCCTAGTTGTTCTATGTGGGAGAAGTTAAGAAAAGATAATGGATATTATTGTTCAAGAAAGTTAAAAGATGTTTTATAATACATACATAAAATTAAAATAAAGAAAAGCAATTTACAGTAAATAACAGGAAGTAAATTGCACCACTTTTCAAATTTTGGAATGAAATTAGACATCATCACTGTAATTTTCCATTACATATTGATTTTCACAAAGTGCTTATTGAATTCACAAAAAAGAAAATAAACCACTTACAAGGGCTTATTATTATTAAAACAATTCAGGCATATAAGATATGAAAGAAAAACTTCAAATTGTCCATATTTTAAGTGATATCATGCTAAATGTAGAAGACCCTAAGGCTTTCCAAGTAGAACTGGTAAGAATTCATATTCAGTGTTACAAATGCCACAGGATACAAAATCAATCTTCAAAAATGTTAGGTGTTTTTCTATACACAAACACACACTCTCTGTCTCTCTCTCTCTCTCTCTCTCTCTCTCTCTCTCTCTCTCTCTCTCTCTCTCTCTCTGTCTGTCTGTCTGTTTCTCTCTCTCTCCTTTCTCTCCCACTAGCTCTTTCTCTCATGTACACATACAAGCACACACACACACACACACACACACACACACACACACACACACACACCTAATAAAAACAATGAGGAAAAATATTAGGAACATAATCTTGTTTACAAAACTTCAAAGCAACAATAACCAGAAGAGAGTGCTGTAAGAATGCATATTAACAATGAGGTAAAAGATCTCTATAATGAAATATATAAAATACTTATAAAAATAGACTGGATGATAAGAAGACTCCTTCCATATGCTAATGAAACAGCTTAGTTCAGCAGAATTATTATTAAGAAAATGATACTGTTATCAAAATATAATTTATAGATTCAATACAATAAAGTTGTAATTATATTTCTTATGGGAATAGAAAAAAATTAATTTACATAGAAGCACAAAAGCCTATAATGTATGAAGCTATAACTGAATAAAATGAGTATGAACAATGCTAGAGTTATTATAAAACCAATTTTGAATTATGTAACAATGCCATAGTGACAAAAAGCACCAAGGTACTGACACAAAATAAACACATAGTCCAATAGGATAGAGTAAATGACACAGAAACAAAACCATCCGGTTATACGTGTATGTTTTCAATAGCTTATCACACAAAAAGTACTTATGCAATGAAGAATGTATTGGTGTGGTACTCTAGATACTGATATGCTACTCATGCAGTGGGCATTTACCAAGAGTGCTGCCAGTCATCTGGATAGTAAGAGCGCAAAAATGGTGCTAATAAATCCTTCCATGCCTCTCTGAGAAGATTCAACCACCTCTTTTGTAAGTCATGTCCATAAAACTGGAAATCCACAAGTAGAAACTATAAATAGACACCTATCTCTCATTTCTTCAAAAAATAAACTCAAAACTTCAAAAAATAAGAGCTAACGTGAGAATTTTGAAAGTACTCTAAGAAAAATTGGCTGAAGTCTTCAAGATGTAGGTGGAGTCAGCCAGACATAGTAGTAAATGCTTTAAATGCAGCACTCATGATGTAAGGCCAGGATGAGTACTAAGTTGGATATCAATATGTCTATATAGCAAGACTGTCTCAAAAAGATGTATAGTTGAATGAGGTTTTGACTAGAAGCTCTAATAGTTCAGAAAATAAAAGCATGGGTTAACCAATGAGTTTGTATCAAATTAGGTCATGAAACTAGAACTGGGAATATTAGGAAGGAAATCAAAAACAGGAAAAAGAGAGCAATAAGAGAGGGCAAGCTGAGTGAATAAGATCAAAATGCTTAGTGTGCATTTATGAAAGCATCAGAGCAGAACTCTAGTTTGTGATAGTAACAACGATTATTATAACAAAAAATAATGTAAGCACTTGTGTTAGTGCTCCATGGCAGAATGTTTTCCCAGAATGCTTCAGGTACTTGGCTGAATTTCAAGCAACAGAAGAACAAATTAACAACAAAACCATCCTAGATGACTTAAATGAAAACTGACATGTGCTACAAACTAATAGTGTATTTGATATTTGACTTCTGTTACGTATACATTTTGCATTGTATTTTAGCATACTCTATGCTACTCCCTCAAATTTGCTCCATTACATGCAGTGTGCACATTGTTGGCATAGTGGGTACTTTATAGCTGAATGTGTATTTCTTTGCTATTTATTTATTAATTACATCTTTGTGGGCATATGTGAGTATGAGAACAAGCAGAGACCTAAAAGTGTGTTGTATTTGCCCAGAGCTAGAGTTATAGGCTGTTGTGTACCTCCTGGCATGAGTACTGGGATCAGAACTCTGATTCTTTGCAAAAAGAGCAAGAATTCTTTACTACTGAACCATTTCTCCAAAAAGTTAGATGTGTTTAATACTTGACTTGTCCTGTACTTTGGAATTCTTCAACTTCCTTCTTACATCTTAATAGCCTTTAACATATGATCATAAATAAAATCTGTCTTATAAGAGGCAACAAAGGCTGTAATTCTTAACTCTTTCATTCACTAGTTACAAATTCTTGGAAAAAATCATGTGAAAGATTTCCAATAATTAGAAAGTGATTAAAGAGTACTGGAGAAATGGCTCAGCAGTTAAGAGCATTGGCTACTCTTTCAGGGAGCCAGAGTTCAACCCTCAGCTCCCCTATGGCAGGTCACAGCTGTTCGTAACTCAAGTTTGAGTAGATCTGACTCCCTTGCACAGACGTACACTCAATTCAGGCTAAACTCAAACGCCCATAGTAATAAAAATAAACTTAAAAAAGAAACTGAACAAGAGTCAGGATAAGAAAATTAGAGAAAATAATGAAGGGATTGTGTGAGTGGAATAAGAAACTGTGAAAATTCTGTGTTTTATAATGGGGATATGTCAAGTATCTTATGAGGCTTAGCATTTTCACTTTCTCAGGAATGAAGAAAGTCCATCTACTCTTGGTGGTTAATTGTGTACCATGTAAGTAGGCAAAATGAGCTAAGAGGCATCAGGCACGCACGGTTCCCTCCTTTTTGTCTATGTATATAATATGACCAGGTGCTTTAAGCTCCACCTGCCTTGATTTCCTCAAAGCATTAACTGTGCTTCTGAACTGTGAGTTAAAATATACTCTTTCTCCATAGACTTACTTATGGAAGTTTTTTGTTGTTGTTGTTTCAGAAATAGCAATAAACAAAGTCAGAAAATGGCACTAGGACTGCGATTCCATCAACTTCACAGGTCAATACAATCAAGACATTTCCAACAGATATTTTAAGAAGCCCATCTATCAGGTGATTTCAGATTCTGTCACCCTGACCACCAACATTAAACATCACAGAGGATTATTTTAGCTGATGCCTTTAGCGTTCTCAGTCCCTAATTCTTGGCTGTGCTAATTCTGTGTCTCGGAAAATACAGAGCCTCAAAGCAGGGATGGTCTGAATATATGATACAGGATATTCACAAAATTTCAGGCAGAAAGGAGGAGAGAAAAACAATTTTTACCCCTAAAATTCACATATCCAGTGTCCTACAACCTCTGTCTAGATCTTACAGCTCCCAGAACCTTATAAAATCATGTTACTAGCTGGAAACAATGGAGGAAAAATCCATACTCAAAGAACAACTAACAATCAGCCAATCTTTTCTCCAAAAGATGAACATCCTTAGAGAATTAATTGATTATAAAATTGCTTAGGACTGCTATACAGGTTGGTTAATAACATTATAAGATTTCTCAATAGCAGTATCTGACTTGACTCTCTCTAATGCTATCCTTAGTTCGTATTTTTCCTTTTTACTCCATGCAAAGTTATTGTGTAAATCAATTCAAGTTTCCTTCTCAAAAAATTTGACATCTTAGTAAAATAGTAATGCCTTTAAAGAAAGAACATTTATAGGTAGAACCCTCAAGCATATACTCAGGTAAGAGGAATGTTCTTATACAGAAAATATGGAAATAAATGTAGAATAACATGAGATCCAAAAGTATTTGAAATAAATGAAAACTATATAACTTCAATTGCTCAGAGAGTGAATTTCCCTATGGATTCTTTGCAATGAGACTGTGTACCCAGAGGTTTACAAGCTTTTTGTAGAGAAAAAGATAGTGAATATTTTAGGTATTTCAAGGTTACATAAATGATCTCAAGAACTAAACTCTATCATTGTAGCACAAAAATAGATGAAGAAAATAAATAATTAATAGATATAGCTGTCTACCAATAAAAATGTATGTGATAAAATAGGAATTGGGCTATATTTGGACTAAAGTTTGTAATGTCTCATTTCAAATTATATAAAATTAATATTTGTATATATAAATGCTTTATATATACACATTTATAATTACATGAGTGCAAATATTCACATGAGTATAAAACATTGACTCATAATTGATCAAATATGGAAGTATGTGACATATCATCTGGTTAGCAAATATGTGTATAATAGCATACCCAAGAAATATAATACTATTTGCTTCACAAAATAAGTAGCTATTAAACTGTTTAAAAGAATAAAGAAAGAAAAATAAGAACTTAAATGCATACCGGAAAGCAAAAGAAAATCAATATATGTACTTCCAGTTATTTGATATTCATGAAAAACCCAAACTGTAGATAGCAAAGAGGCCAGTTCCATTGAGTATATTTATAAAACAATACCATACCCAAAAGGAGAATTGTAAAAGAGAGGGTTAAAAGATTGTAAAAGCCAGAAGATCAGGGAGTTTGCTCTGAAATTATATCTTTTTGTAATATCTGACAGTTCATCCAAAAAGTACCAACAACATGGCTACCTAAACATGAGTTGAACCAGAATAGCAGACTTGCTGAAGTGGACTGGGAAAAGACCATGAGCTCTCAATACTACACAAAAACAACATGCAACTAAAGAATACTAAGAGTGGGAATAGTCTAATTTTGAGAAGTACACTCCATTATTTCTGTAATACTAAATGGTCAGATCTGAAAACATACGTACAAACATACATACAAGTAAGATTTACATTAGACAGACTGAGCAGGTTATACTTGAGAGTATATATGTATGTACATATACATATACATATATACACATATATGCAACAGAATGAATGAAAAGTTAATGAAAAAGAGACCATGGATTTAAAAGAGAGCAAGGAGAAGTGTATGGGAAGGTTTCAAGGAAGGAGAGAGAAGAGTAACATTACATAATTATTTTATAATCTTAAAGATAAAATAAAAAATATATCAGAGGGTTTAGTTATTAGGGAACGACAAATCTAAATATGCAAGCATAAGACTGTTAGGAAAAAACAGTTATTTTGCAACTGTAATGGTGGCTATACATCATCACAGGTACTGAAGCCCATAGGATCTATAACTTCAAGAATGAACCCTAATGTGAATTATCAGGCGATCAAATGGTTTCGCTTCTATAAACATTCCACGTTGATGGGGGATGTAGATCACAGAGGAGGCTTTATAATGTTAAAGCTCATGAATAAATAAAAGAACAGAAGGCAAATCAAGGAAATGAACCATGGATTTAGTCTGGAACTTGGTATTAATCTCAGTGATAAAGTATGACAATGACAGAGGCAAGTAAGACCAGACATGAATCTAAAATCATAACATTCTCATCACTTGGATCCTGGGAACCATAACTACTACCTCTTGTCCCTTGGGTACCCCCTGAGCCTTGGTTTTCTTCATTTATTTTACTCAGATACAATGTTTGCTTTTTGCCTTTCTACCAAAACCATTTGTGGACTGCTGGGTTTTCATTTCCAGAATCATTATAAATTTATTTCCTTTTACCTACAGACACAGTGTGAAATGTTGGTTAATAATATTTGTCTAAAGTTAACTCTACACTGCAAATTTACAACCTCAAAAAGAAAACTATTGTTATTTTCATAATCTTTACTTTTTTGTCATCTACAAAATTATCTATAATTGCAAGATTTTCATTCTAGGGATATTATGCACATATATCCTTCTTTCTTCTTTTATTGGTTACTTTATTTATATTTCAAATATTTTTCTCCTTTCCAAGTCTCCCCTTAGGAACCTCTCTATCCCATTCCCCCTCTTCCTACCTCTATGAGGGTGCTCTCTACCCACCCACACACCCACTCTCATCTTCCAGCCCTGGCATTTCCCTACACTGGGGCATCAAACACCATCAGGCCCAATGCCACTCTTCCCACTGATGTCCAACAACACCATCCTCTGCCACATAGAAGGCTGGAGCCCTGGGTCCCTCCATGTGTACACTTTGGTTGGTGGTCCAGTCGCTGAGAGCTCCAGGGGGTCTGGCTGGTTTACACTGTTGCTCTCCCCATAAGGCTGTATCTTTTTTTTTTTTTTTTTTTTTTTTTTTTGAGACAGGGTTTCTCAAAACCCTGTGTAGCCCTGGCTGTCCTAGAACTCACTTCGTAGACCAGGCTGGCCTCGAACACAGAAATCCACCTGCCTCTGCCTCCCAAGTGCTGGGATTAAAGGTGTATGCCACCATCGCTCAGTGGCTATAAGGCTGTATCTTAATTAGTCACCAATTGACAAATTCATCAGATATTTCCTCGAAAATAGTAGACACTAGACAAATATTCAGCATCTTTACACTGGGTTATTTAATTTACGTATAGGTTTTTTTTACAAAAGAGATTAAAGTTTTTGAGAAAGTCTATTGCAGCTCAGAGTAGCCTTGAACTCTATGTGAGTTGAGGATAAACTTGAATTTTTGAGTTTCCTGTCCCCATTTCCCAAGCATTAGGATTAGAGGAATGTTCTACCATGTTTTCAGATTGATACATTGCTGGGTGATTGAACCCAAAACTTTTTTCCTGACCAAGAAGTGTTTTCCTTAGCATGATGGACATGTTCAGCATCTGCAGATCTTTAGCCAATGATGATGAAACCAATATATACTCATTGTCTATACTAATGAAGACACTATCATGTGAAGATCTACTTGACCACACTACTTTACAATCTGTTTTTCTCCTACTCCTTCCTGCCAGTCTTCTAGTTTCTACTTTCTTATTATGTGTTCTTTCTCTTTCTCTCTCTTTCCCTTTCTCTCTTTCTGTCTCTCTCTCTCTCATATCTTTATAAAAAATAGGTGGTCTGCAAAGCAGAAACCACACATAAGGCCTGTCTTTCTGAGTCTAATTTAATTCATTTAATATGAAATTTTCCAGTTATATCCATTTTAAGAAGGAATCATATAGTCACTTCAAAATTATTATTTAACATAAATATTGGATCAATGTATAATGGTTCGTGTCTGGAATTCCAGGACTCAGGAGGCTGAAGCAGAAACATGTCAAAATTGATGTCTGTTTGTTTAATAAAATATGCAAATGAATAGATAAATAAGTACTCTGGAATCAATATTGAGGAAATCCTTTGTTTGAATTTAAACATGTAACATGAGTGTTTACTGATGACTGTAACATTGTCTCTCAGCAATAAAAATGAATGCTTAGTCACTACCTGGCTTTTTATTCAGGGGTGGTTTTGGAAATTCATCTCAATATGAATTTGAAGATTTTGTAAGACACTCCTTTTTTAAAAAATTTAAATTATTTTATTTATTTACTTTCTTCTTTTAAAATTTATTTAATTGTTTATTTACTTTCTAGTCATTGCTCCCAACCCTGCCTTAGATTCCTCATTTCATTGCTCCTACCCCTTGCCTCTAAGAAGTTGCCACCCTCCACCAGGCCTCCTGCTTCCCTGGGGACTCAAGTCTCTGGAGAATAAAGCTTATCTTCTCTCACTGAGGCCAGACAAAGCAAACCTGTGCATATTCCTGGTTGGTGTCTCAGTCTCTGGGAACTCCCTGGAGTCTAGGTTAATTGAGATTGCTGGTTTTCCTATGGGATCACTCTATCTTTCAGCTTCTTCAATATTTTCCCCTAATTCAACCATACAGGACCCTGACTTCAGTCCAATGGTTGCATGCATATCTGTTTCTGTTTCAGTCAGCTGCTGGTAGGGTCCCTCAGAGGACAGGAATCCCCATAAAAATTCCAACATCATTCTTCACAAGCATGGAAAGAACAATTCTCAACAATAAAAGAACTTCTAGGTTAATCACCCTCCCTGACCTCAAGCTGTACTACAAAGCAACAGTGATTAAAAACCGCATGGTATTGGAACAAGGACAGACAGGTCGATCAATGGACTGAAATCGAAGACCTGAAAGGCAGCCCATATCCCTATGGATACTTGATGTTTGACAAAGAAACCAAAACATACAGTGGAAGAAAGAAAGCATCTTCGATAAGTAATGCTGGTCTAACCTGCAGTCTGAACGTAGGTGAAGGAAAACAAATCCATATTTATCACCATGCACAAAGGTCAAGTACACGCGGATCAAGGACCTCAGCATAAAACCAGATACACTACATCTAATAGAAGAGAAAGTGAGAAGAAGCCTCAAATTCATTGGCACAGGGGGAAATTTCCTAAACAGAACTCCAATGGCTCATGCTCTAAGACCAACAACTGGTAAATGGGATCTTATGAAACTGAAAAGCTTCTGTAAGACAAAAGATACTCCTTTCTTCTAGAGGAATACTTCACTTCTTTCTCTGTTCTGACTATGAATCTTGAACACAAGCTTCATGGGACGCTCTAAGCCAACAGCAGGTCTAACATAAATTCTTTACTAGTTACTTTCATTTGGTTAAAATCTTGCACTTGCTTGAAAGTATCTATCTCTGTGGATCAAGCAATCAAGCATATTGAGAGGCTCTACGGCCACAGTTACTAGAGCTCAGAACTGTACACTGGGTTGTTTATTATATGTAATATTAATAAATGTAACAAATGTATTCTTCTTACCGAACGTGTTTAAATATAATTAAACCACAGAAAAGTAAACCCTAGCATGTTCTCATTATATTTTACAAATACTTGCCAAAATGTTTTTATCATTTCAATACACTCAAAATGTTCTCAGTAGGTCTGGTGAGATAGCTCAGTGGGTAAGAGCACTGACCGCTCTTCGGAAGGTCCTGAGTTCAAATCCCAGCAACCACATGGTGGCTCACAACTACCCGTAATGAGATGTGAAGCCCTCTTCTGGTGTGTCTAAAGACAGCTACAGTGTATTTATTTGTAATAATAAATAAATCTTTGGGCTGGAGCAAGCAGGGATTGCCCAAGCAGGGTCAACGGGAAAGAGAGGGACCAACCGGAGTGACCAGGGTTGACCGGAGCAAGCAGAGGTCCTAAAAGTCAATTGCTAACAACCAGATGAAGGCTTACAACTATCTGTACAGCTACAGTATGTACTCATATACATAAACTAAGTAAATCTTTAAAAAAAATGTTCTCAGTATAATGTGATGTCCATTTTTAAATAATGTAAAATTTTAATTATATTATTTTAATGAAATGCATGGATTGTGTTTTATTTATTTAACTCAGCAACAGCTTATAAAACATGTCTCTTCTTCAAAGAGTTTATTTTGGAAAAGTAGGAAAGATTTGGGTTGAAGAGATGAAAATGTCAGAATTCCTCTCAGGAGTCAGAAGAAATGGTTTATTTGCTTTAAAATTCCAGGTTATAGTCCATTATTGAAGGATGTCATGACAGGAAATCAAGCAGTGAATCACCATACACTGACAGTCAAGAGCAAGGGGAAACAAATTTCTTCTTGCTACTTGTTTGTTATTACATCACCCTGACCTAAATAAATAGTTTAGGGCCCAGCTAGGAAACTATGCCTCCAACAGTGGGCTGGATATTGTCTTATCGAACAATCAAAAAACAATCCCCCACAGGCACATAAGGGAGAGGCCAACCTGATCCAGGTGGTCCTAGGTTGTGATAAGGTCATGTTTAATTCTTCTTCCTTTTTTAGACACCTGTTTAGACCCTAATGAGGGAGAGGAAGAAACCGTGTGGATTTGGGTAGGTGAGAAAGTGGGGCATGATCTGGGAGAAGTCTGAGTAACGGAAAACACAGGCAGTATGGGTTGTACTAGAAATCTATTTTCAAAAAAATAAATGAAATAAATAGAGCAAACACTCATATAAAAATTCTCATGCTGTTAAGAAAGCCAAGTGCATTTTCATTAGAATAAGATCAGAGAGGAAAGATGAGTGAAAGAAAGGAAGAAGGCACTTCCTCCCTAAGCCCCAGTGTTTTATGGAGCAGTCTCATAGCATTCACCCTGTCCACTCCACAAAGCAACAGCAGCAGCCACCATTTAACACAGCACAAAATGAGCCTGATTTCCAGGTGGCTTCCATCACTGGAATAGCATTAAATTACTATTTAAATGTTCCAGGAAGTGAAACATTTCTCAAATAAGAAGCCCATACAATTGAAATTCTACCTAGACAACAAAGAAAAGGAAGATTCAAAGCTGATATCTGCCAAGTACCATAATCACCTACCACTCCAAGGTTCTCGAAATGAGCCAACTAATGATAACAAAGCTAATTTTATCACATCACCAGGGGAAAGGAAAATTTTTCTATATGTTCTTGCTATTAACAGCAAGAAAATTCAGAAACTATTTCCCATTAAGAGATAAGCACAATGAGAAAGGTAGGTAGATATTAATATACAACACAGAATGTGGAAATAAAACCAGATATAACAGAATTCCAGTATAATAGAATTTGCCACAGTCAACTTTATGGGTAAGGTTACAACTCAATTTCATATTCCTGTTCCTCTGGCTCATAAAAAACTTTCTGGAAAGTTCTTTGCCATTAAAACTTTTCATATTTGGTCTCCAAGTAAATATGAATGATAAACATAAAAACATAAAATGTTTTTCTATTTTAATAATTTTTCTTCCCATTTCTCCAAGGACAGTTCCCTATACACAAGCACAGAGATATACATAGGAAACAATGGGGAAATTTAAAATGCATGAACCTCCTAATTAAGCTCCAAGCTCTTGTTCTCTAACCATAGAGAACCTAACCTGCCATAGAGCCTGAAACTTGGGAAATTTAAAAACTGACAATGAACTTCTGCAAAGAAACACCTGAGTTTTAAATCCATCTAAGATGTCTGAAACGTACATATCTTGATAGAAGACAGGCTGGATTTAATGATAGAATTCTAAGCCTGCTCAGACTCCAGTGTCGATTCTATTAAAACAGCACAAAATCATAATCTTGTAATATAATTATGCCCTTTCTTACAAAGTGTGTGTGTGTGTGTGTGTGTGTGTGTGTGTGTGTGTGTATGTGTGTGTGATTTTCTACATATAACGAAGTCTTTTTTTCTTTCTTTTGTTTTTTTTTGTTTGTTTGTTTGTTTACTTGTTTTTTTCCGAGACAGGGTGTGTCTGTGTAGCCCTGGCTCTTCTAGAACTCATTCTGTAGACCAAGGCTGACCTTGAACTCAGAAATCCACCTGCCTCTGCTTCCCAAGTGCTGGGATTAAAGGCATGTGACACCACCACCCGGCTTATAATGGAGTCTTAAAAATTTGAGGTTCAACATGTCAAATGAATGCTCCAGTCAAAAGTAGTTATCTGTAACAAACCATTTTATTTATAGAGGAGATTGGTCATTTGTAGAAATGAAGTGAGGTATGTAAAATCACTCACTCTCAGCCTCCATTGATTAGATAGAACAGAATGTTAGCAATGGACTGAGGAGGGATACTGGAAAGTCAGGGTAGGCGTGTAGCAATCAGGAAAAGGAAGAGTCAGCACTATGTCACAGAACAAACTATATGGGTAGTGAGTGACAAGTACCTACATGCCTAGATCTCCATTGTGTTGCTTATTATGATTGGCCCTTGCAACTTCTTCCAGAACTTACCACTTCTAATGGATACAGCACAAACCAAAACATGGAAGGATGACCAAAACTATGGTGGAACTCATCAATGAAAAACAAAACAATAACAACCAAAAACTCAGCGTTTCTGATTAATCCGTAGTTATACAGTGGCAAATAAGAAAACACCCAGTGTTATTGCAGGTAAATGTATTCTTTGAATCTCATTTAGAATAAAGATCTATCTGTCCATAAGTCTGATATTTTACACCATCATGCTAAGTCTGACTCAGAGTTTCCAAGCCAAAATTAAGTGCTAGATTTATTAGGCAGTTAAAAGGGACAGGAGGCAGAAAAGAGTCAGGAGTCTGACCTTCAGCCAATAAAACCATATTTATTAGTGCACAGTGAAGACAGCATCTCTCCTGTAGGAAACTGAGGGGTCTGTTAGGGGAAAAGGTGTGTTGTGAGCCTTTATAGGTTGGGTGAGGGGGTTAGGAATGAGGAAATTGTTGCAGCTTTAGGGAACTCTGTGCGGCTCTGCATTCTCTCCTTCCTAAATTTTTTTTTTTTTTTTTTTTTTTTTTTTTGGTTTTTCAAGACGGGGGTTTCTCTGTGTAGCCCTGGCTTTCCTGGAACTCACTCTGTAGACCAGGCTGTCCTTGAACTCAGAAATCCGCCTGCCTCTATCTCCCAAGTGCTGGGATTAAAGGTGTGAGCCACCACTGCCTGGCCCTAAATTGTTTTCTAAGGTAGTCAGGCTGTCTCAACAAACATTACTTTCAGTGCTAACCAATAAAAGCTGAGCAAAGTCATCTGTAATCTCATAGGAAGCCTACTTTACCACCAAGGCACTGACTCAATCAATAACCATCTATACTCTTGGGCTCTGTGCTGAGCACTCCGATTCCCTTCTCATTGATCCACTGAATAAGCAGAGGGACAGCCTCAGAAAGAATCCAACTACCATTTAAAGATTGAATACATATGTCTAGGTTCCAAAGAGTACACCTCTAGTGAGACTATTTGCCTGTTCCTTCCTGAGTCCTCAAACACTAAGCCCACTCTTGGATGAACTCACATAATTTTTCCCTATACTGCCCTGTCACCAGTTCTACTATCCTACCTTACCATCTGGCCCTTGGCCATCTGAGGAAAGAGTGAACCATTGCTCTCCACTTGAAGCTCCTTCTCCTGTCAGTCAGGGTAGAAAGAGGATGTGTCCCAGACAGGAATGATAATGCATCCCCGCTATCCTTTTGTTTTGATATGCAAATGCTCTAAACCTCAGAGTAGACTGTTGTAATGCCCTGTTTCAGTGAGTTTTAGCTTGCAAGGGAAAAAACTTTTAAGTTGGGTTTATTTTCTCTTCCTTTGGAAGTGATCATGAATGTTTTGGGTAGGGTAATAGACCCACTCTAAGGTTGGTTTCATTCAAATTCTTCAGTCCCTAATCTTTCCTAAGAGCTATGCAAAATGTGTAAATTCAACACAGCATTGCTACTTACAGATTCAAAACTCAAGTTTGTTTTGATTTTCTCAGCCCAATGAGAAGAATTGGTACCATATTCTTATCACTTAGACTTAAAACCTCAAAAACTCTCTTTGCCTTGAGTGTATTACTTACATTTTTAAGCCCTTTCTTTACCTTTTAGCCATGCACTGCTGTTAGAAGAAATCAGCTCACCCTGCTGTCTTTTAATCTTACTTTATTCATCCTAGAATGCAAGGTGATTAAGAGTTGAGTCTACGAAGCTATTGTTATGATTGTTTGAATTCTATCTGTATTGCTCACCAGATATGGACAAATGGTTAATCATTTCCAGTGTGCTTTGTTCATATTTCAAGAAAGATGAAGACAATAAACAAATCTTAGCAATAACTCTCAGAAGTACACCAGGCACAGATCAAACATAATGCAACCTTAATATTACAAGTTCTTATCAACTATCTAACCAGGAACCATGATTACCTAAACATCTGAGTTACCCTCCCTCTGGTTAAAATTTATTTGACTGGTTGATCCTTATAGACTAGTTATTAAGAATTGAATGTAAAATGCCCCCAACAGGCTAGCTTCCCAGGTGGTGGTCTATTTTAGGAGATTGTAAAAACGTCTGTACAATGAGTTCTCCTGGAAGATGTAGGGCTGTAGGCTGGTTGCCACACTTAGTTCAATCAAACGATGTCTTAGTCTTCTGGGCTGTGAGGTATCTCAGGTGTAGGCTTCTACCACCATGAACCTTATTAGTGCTGACCATAAACCAAAATCAATCCTTTCTCCCCTACACTGTTTCTCATCAGGTGTCTAGTCACATCAAAAAGAGGAGAAGCTAACAGGAAAGTATCAAATCTCCATCTCTTCTCACTCATCTTGAGTCAAGTCAAATAATCTTTCATGGAGCCACTTCAAAACTTAAGTTTAAGAACAGAGAATTCTTGAAGTGGCTGCCCATATTCATCTTGCCAAGCTCTAACTCTGGCATCATTTGCAATTCCTCTGTCTGTTACAATGAGGTTCTTGCCTTTAATTTTTATTTTTTATTGGTTATTTTATTTATTTACAAGTATTATCCATCTTTCCAGTTTCTCCACCACAAAACCACTATCCCATCCCCTACCCTCCATGCTTCTATGAGAGTGCTCCTCCACCCACACCCACCCACCCACCAACTTCCACTGACCACTCTAGCATTCCCCTACACTGGGGCTTCAAGCTTCCACAAGACCAGGGGCTCCCTCCCATTGATGCCAAATAAGGCAATCTTTTGCTGCCGATTCACCTGGAGCTGTGGATCCCTCCATGTGTACTCTTTGGTTGGTGGCTTCGTCCCTGGGAGCTCTGGAGCGTCTGGTTGGTTGATATTGTTGTTCTTCCTATGGAGTTCCAAACCTTTCAGTTCCTTCAGTCCTTCCCCTAACTCCTCCATTGGGGTCCCCATGCTCAGTCGGATGGTTGGCTGCAATCATCCACATCTATATTCATCAGGCTATGGCAGGGCCTTTCAGAGGACAGCTATGTCAGGCTCCTGTCAATAAGTGCTTCTTGGCCTCATCAATAGTGTTGAGGTTTGGTGTCTGCAGATGGGATGGATCCCTAGGTGAGACAGTCTCTGGATATCTTTTCATTAAGATTCTGTTCCATTCTTTGTCCTCCTATTTCCTTTAGAAAGGAGCAATTCTGGGTTAATATTTTTGAGATGGATGGGTGTCACCATCCCTTTACCAGCGAATCTGCCTAACCTCTGGATATGGTCTCTACAGATTCTCTTCCCCTTTGTCGGGTATTTCAGCTAATGTAATCCCCGTTGGGTCCTGGGAGCCTCTTGATTTCCTGGCATCTGGGACTTTCTAGTGGCTACCCCCAGTTTCCCATCTCCCATGGCTACATATCTCCATTTAGTTCCCTGACCCTCTGTACTTCTCCCCTGTCTCCTTCTACACTTCAACCTCCCCACTTTCCCCTCACCTTCCTTTCTCCCTCCCAGGTCCCCCTGTCCCTCTACCTCCCATGATGATTTTGTTCCCCCTTTTAAATAGGACTGAAGCATCCACACTTGGTCTTCCTTCTTCTTGAGCTTCATATGGTCTATGAGTTATATAGTGGGTATTCCATGCTCTTTGCCTAATATCCACTTATCAGTGAGTACACTCCATGTGTGTTCTTTTGTGATTGGGTTACCTCACTCAAGATTATATTTTCTAGTTCCATCCATGCCTACAGATTTCACGAAGTCATGGTTTTTAATGTATGAGTGCTCTGTCTGCATGTATGCCAGCATGACAGAGGAGGGCTTTGGATCCTCCAAATGGTCTTAAACCCATGTGGTTTATAAGAATTGAACTGAAGATCTCTGGAAGAGTAACCAGTGCTCTTAACCACTGAGTCATCTCTCCAGCCCTGAAGTCATTGTTTTGAATAGCTGAGTAGTATTCCATTGTGTAAATGTACCACATTTTCTGTATGCATTCCTCTGTTGAGGGACATCTTGGTTGTTTTCAACTTCTGGCTATTATAAAAAAGGCTGCTATAAACATAGTAGAGCATGTATTCTTGTTATATGTTGGAGTATCTTCTGGATATATGCCCAGAAGTGGTATAGCTGGGTATAGATATGTTCAATTTTCTGAGGAAACACCAGACTGACTTCCAGAGTGGTTTTACCAGCTTGAAATCCCACTGGCAATGGAGGAGTATTCCTCTTTCTCCATATTCTTGGCAGCATTTGCTGCCACCCAGGTTTTTGGTCTTAGCCATTCTGACTGGAGTGAGTTGGAATCTTGGGGTTGTTTTGATTTGTATTTCTCTGATGACTAAGGATGTTGAACATTTCTCAGCCATCTGAGATTCCCCAGTTGAGAATTCTTTCTTTAGCTTTGTATCCCATTTTTTTTTAAAAAACTTTTATTGGATTATGATGAGAAAAGTTACATGATTTCAATTTATCTGAATTTGTTAACATTTAAAAACATATTTTAAGTAAGTAGAATTAAATCACATTCTTGTTTCCCTTTTGTACCCCCACTCCTCCCAGAGACCCCCTTCAATACCTACAATATCTTTTTTGTCATATTCCTTAAAATTTGTAAAATATTATAATATAAATAAGTATTATAAAAGTTGTTTGATATAAAACAACAATCAATTTAACAGTCTTATGTAGATGTTTGTCTACAGCAATAGTGAAAATACATTGTTCTCAATATAAATTTTAAATAATTCCAAATATATTAACTGTATACTTCAAAATAATACATCACTACTGGTATTTTCCTAAATGAACATAAATATATAAAGTCTTTTTGTTTGTTTTGTATTTAGTAGAGTTTAAAATCTTGGCTCTTACTGTGGTACAAGCCCAAAATAAGAACAATTTTTAGACATTGGATTTCATTGTAATAAGGCTATACTTCAATGACCCTCACATCATCAAAGGATTTTACCTCCATCATAGCTAAGCTGAGAGTTGATAGTTCTGCTGCACCAAGAAATGAATTGTGGGTTCAATTTTTGGATACAGACTTCCTGCTATGGCCAAAGCTATTTGACTTGAGTGAGTGACTTTATTCTCAGCCCACAGAGAACAGGTTACATTCATTTAAGAAATGGTATAAGTCTTAAGATGGTCTATCCATAAAGGCATTCATCAACTGATTGAATGAACAATGGTTCTGCTTGGAGGGTGGCATGTACATTGGGTGAGGGTAAGAATTTGGTTCATTAGCTGTGATAATTTGGAAAAGCATTCATCTCAAAGAAAGAGTAACTTATAAAATCCTCTTCTTCAAACTTGATACAAGAATTACAAACGTCAGGCAAATCATTCAGTCTCACTCTTTGTTGTTCTCTTACAAGCCCCTTCCCAATTTAATTGTCTATGTTTCCTTTGGGTATATAAATACTTTTGAAATATATAAGCTGTTATGAAAACCATAGTATAGTGTAAAGACATGAAATAAACAATACTACTAATAAAGAGGCTGCGATAGGAGAAGCAAGATTTCAAGACCCTTATGTTGTACACAGCAAGACACTGTCTCAAACAAACAAGCTGAAAGTGCATATAGATTGTACAATGTTGGACCTATTTCTCCAATTACCAAATTAGAGAGACCATTGGATGACAATCAACAAATTTCTAATTCCTCATATTATTGGATTTCAATCGATTAGGATATGTTGGTAATATTAATTTTCATAT